>JAJGRW010000758.1:50590-137821 GCA_025461045.1 Carex parvula
GTCACATTTAATACGTTGACAATTCGGATAAAAAATAACCTATAGATTAGATATACTCATATACCAAAAGAATCATTTAATTACGTTGACAATTCGGAGAGAAAGTAACCTATAGATTAGATATACTTATACCAAAGAGTCAAAGATTGTGTGCGCTTGGATTCTCTACAATTATATGATCTGAACGCACGGTACCCATCTCTACAATTATATATATATATAAGAGGAGGGATCAAGTTACAACAACTATTTTTTTCATTTTAAAGTCTAACTCGTCGATCCAAACCGTTCAACATGATTATCTAAATAAATGTGCTTGCTGATCAAATTTACATTTTTTTTAATTTTTTTACTATTTATTAAGATGGGTACAAAATTTAATGGTCTAATATGACTATTTTTTGTAAAATACTTAATAAATAGTAAAAAATTTCAAAAATGTAAAATTTGATCTGCAAGCACATTTTTTTTGTGGAGATCATGTTGAACGGGTTTGGATCGACGATTTGGACTTTGAAAATGAAAAAATGGTTGTTGTAACTTTGTTGTAACTCAATTTGTTGTAACTTGATCCCTCCTCTAATAATAATAATAATAATAATAATAACTTATTGAGTGCGGTATATTGTATAGCGGACATCAGTCTGTACAATGGATTCATATTTTTCATTTTGTAAAATTCAAACAATCAATCTCTGTTTGAATCACTAACATGATTTTCATATGAAATATACATGGAGATCAAATTTTATATTTTTTACAATATCTTTCACTATATTTTAAATAAAATATATAAACACTTGATTTAAAGATTCTACACTATTCTAAACTAAATAAAGAATTATTTGATTAAAAAATTCTACTTCTACCGATCTAAATAATTAATAAAAATTAAAAACAATACAAATTTGGCCACCAACTATATTTCATATATAGATCATGTTCAATGGTTCGACATGACGGTTAGGAATTTGAAAATAGAGATATTTGTGCTCTTATACGTATGTTTATTTATAAATTAACGATTTCTCTTATGTACTCTTATATGTTAAATTAACGAAAAGAGATATTTGTGTTTTCAAAGATAAAATGATAATACGATAGATACATTACATGTAGTTAGGATAAACTAATAACAGGAATTCATTGATACATGAAAGTTGAAACGATTCATTAATAATATAATTTAACGAAATTAAATTGAAAGAATTTAAAGTGAGGAGATACATCAAGTAAGAGAAAAAATATCTAGCACGAAAGAGCCCAAGACGCTTGAAATTAGTCAACTTTGAATTGATGACGCGGAGAATTGACCACCTAGTATGTATAATTGTATATGCACCCAAGCAATCTAGATAGCATGAAGAGGATTATTACGAGAGTAGCATGGAGATTTTTTGGAGATTATTACGACCATCAAGAGGATTATTACGTATTTCCCTCTCGAAATCTACAAAACACTCACAAATTTACCCATTTCATTTTCATATCAACACAACAAAAATCATTTGTACTTGGTAACAAATATTAAAATGTATGCTATATGATTTAATTTAGAGAGATATATATAGATATATATAGTTATATATATAAATCTACACCTAATTTTAATAAATATGACCTCATCGCTTCAAAACAATAAATTGTAATCAACATATATAATAAACTGCCACGTTTACACAAATTAATGGTAGCTAGTTACCTCTTGTTTTTTTCTTAAGAAATCACCAAATCGTCAACTAAAGGGTCATCCATAGCCGGCGGTTTGTGTACTAAACTAATAAGCATTACAAATAAACTTCTTCACTGTGTTACTTATTTGTACGAATCATTCAAAAACCGCCGGATTTTGCGCTTCAGAATCAAACGGGGTAGTATTTGCGCATCTATACTTCTTTTTACCGGAAATCACACGGACCCCGAACAACTTTTTTACAACAAGGACCGAAAATAAGAAATATTGAAAACCATAATTTTCAGTTCCCATACCTTTGCTAAACAATTCGTCAGTTCTCCCCTCCTTAGATTCTGACCAAGTCAAGACCATAATCTTCTTAGAGCTTCTGACATGGTAATGGTATGATGTAATCAGCTGCAGGTTGTTTAAACCTTGCAATGTAATCTTCTAATAACCAATCCAGAATTATGGTAGTGCCAATTAGCGTGCGGCGATCATATCTTGAGAGACGATGGCAAGAGGCATAGTGAAACAAATAAAATTACATTGTGTACTTAAGCTGTTTGATTTAATGCTTGTGCGACCAAATAAAATTACTAAATGAAATATTGATATCATTTAAAAGTAAACCCACGCAGAAACTTTGTAACAATTCAGGTAGGCTTATACAATAATACAAGCTCCATTTTTCAAATTATGAGTGAAAACAAAATAAAGTGCTTAAAATGATACATTGAAACCATTATAAAAATATAGCTAAGTTTATCTCTCCTTACTATTTAGTCATGACTCTTGCAATCAACACTCTAATGCTCATTCGGTTCCCAAGTTGACAACCCAAAGAAGGTCTTTCCTTTCCATCCCAATAGAAGCCAATTGTTATCTTCATCAACAACAAACTCCTTGTGGTAAAGCTCTCTCACTGTTTGCTTTATCTTTCCCTTGATCAGCGAATCCACTGACAACTGCACTAAGCCGGCCCGAAGATTCCTCGCCTGCCACTGCCTATACGTCTCAGGCCTCTCCACTCTCTCTGAACCCTCACAAGCTATTGCATTAATTGCTTTGGGAATTACAAGATACCTTTCTATATAGAGCCTCGCCTCACTATCTCGAGGCATAGTTGACTCAAAAATATCCAAAAATGTAGAGCACGTGGATACAACTTCCTTAAATCGGGTTGTATAGAACGGTGTACTATACGCGCCATTAAGAATTCCATTAATAAAGACACGTGGTTTGATCTCCTTTATCAAGCATAGAACTTTATCTCGAGGGCAGCTCATGGCAATTGTCTCATCGGCAAGGCTTTGAAGTCGATACATGCAATTTACTACAACAATCTCATCTTTTTCAATCTTAAGATCTTCTAACCTAATGTTCTCCCATTTGGATGCTATACCTTGATACTTGAAACGGATATTAAATCTCTGAGCATATTCTGACAACCGCCTTCCAGTCTCTTCAACTAGTTTGCATGGACGAAAACCCTTTTCTGGAAATTCTATGCCAGTTATGCGGATTTTAGGTGGTGTAGTACCTAAGCTCGAGAGACGTTCAAAGAAAGATGACCATAGGAATCCCATTTGGATTCCAAAGTCAATTATATGAACCTTTGCGGCACCTTTTGAGACGTTAAGGATTGTTTGGTTAGAGAAGTGATATGATGCCCTCATAAACGGGCAAGTTGCATGATAAACGCGGAATGCCTTTAAATAATCAGTCACTGTTCCTTGACTTGACAATAGTTTATGGTAAATGTCACTTCCCGTACCAACCAAGCGTGCTTCAAGTGCATCCACCAAAAATATGCCATACGTTGGTCGCAGTCTCCCTTAGGGGATGAGTGTTTTCTTATTTGCTTGATGAGTTCAAAGGCCCTGCTGTAGTCGTTAACAGAAACTGCTTCAGAACAACTAATTAGGAGAGAACAAAGATTCACCAAGCCATCTCCAGTTTCCTTCTTTCCTAATTCCTTTATTCCACTTATGTCCACCTGATGCCCCGATGACTCGTTGTTCATTTCTTCTTTTAAAATTTCACGTACGGAGATAACCTCTTTTACATATTCGCTACCGTGGGAAAGGAGAAATTGATCCAAGTTCTCATTTCTTGTCGGCTCATCTGAGGAAACTGCTTGTTGCTTGCGAGCTCTCCCCTCTGATAGATCTGGTTCTATATTATTACGAGCATACTTCTTAGCACTAGCCTCATAACATATTGCTTTGTTCTCACTGGCATAGTTTTCTTTGGGTTTTTCATGTAACTCAATTCGATTTGGCTCTAAACCAACAAACAACTTTTCAATTGCTGGAAGAAACTTCATTGCTTCTTCAGCACCCTTTTGGACTGGTGTGGTGGTAAGGTTCTCCATTGATAAAGCAGATATAGGGTCAGCACTTATCAAGAGGGGTTCAGATATACTGTTTGGTGGCACGTCATCTTTCGAGACACTTTTAATAATATTACTAGAACCACTATTTGTTGTACTATCATTTTGAGGTGGATGGAATTTAATCAAGGTAGGTGAAGGTGGGCACTCTTTTTCAAGGAGATCATAGAAGGATTTCTCAGTTTCTCGAAGAGCTGCCTCTTCTTCATAAATGCTTACCTCATCATCTATATTTTCTTCTAATAGAATTTGGCCTATATAGTTGATTACTGCATTGGACGTGAGATCACAGACCTCTTGGCTATTTGTACCATTGCTTATCAAAGGATTAGGTGTGGCATTCTGGTTTTGGTTGTCACATGAAAAGGTTGGGGATATTGTCTGGTAACATTCAAAAACAGCTTGTGGTGCACTCGGTGTATCAAGGGCATGCGAAACATCTTTTGAATCCATATGAAGCTAAGATAGTAGAATTTGTCCTTTCCAAGTTGCAGACTGCCAAGTAACTGCGATTAGCACCAAGTAGACCGTTTAATTTCTTATTGCAGAAATGATAGTTAAGGGGGTCCAAATTGTAACAAATCAATTAGTTGCTGCATTGGTACGGTTTAGTGTCTTTTTGTTGTTAAAGCTAACTATACTGTGGTAACTAGTACCGGCTTTTAACCTGGTAAGACTGGTACTGGCATGTAAGAAATATGTTCCTGGAATAAATTTCTTGACAAATTTTACCTTGAAAGTAATAAGGTTTTCATGGATAAAGGCTCTTTCAAATACACCAGGAAATCATTACAAGAACAAAAGTGTAGAGATGAGATGAGGTCCATATAAAAAGCCCGTACCTATCCGTGGTCTCCCTGCAGCTCAGCTTTATCTCTGTTTGTGAATACAGAGAACACTTTCCTGTATGGAAAGACCTCTCTTCTTCTTCAATCTACCTCTCTGCTTTCTCCCAGAAAATGGTGGAAATGAAGTGTAGAAAAATCAATTCGGATGGATGGAGCTTGATAAAGAATTAAAGATAGTCATAGTCATCATTTAATTACGTTGACAATTCGGAGAAAAAATAACCTATAGATTAGATATACTCATATACCAAAAGAGTCAAAGATTGTGTGCGCTTGGATTCTCTACAATTATATGATCTGAACGCACGGTGCCCATCTCTACAATTATAATAATTGAAAAGATTCGTTAATAAATACTAATTTAACGAAATTAAAATGAAAGAATTTAAAGTGAGGAGATACATCAAGCAAAGAGAAAAAATATCTAGCACGAAAGAGTCCAAGACGCTTGAAATTAGTCAAACTTTGAATTGATGACGCGGAGAATTGACCACCTAGTATGTATAATTGTATATACACCCAAGCAATCTAGATAGCATGAAGAGGATTATTACGAGGAAGCATGGAGATTATTACGAGCATGAAGAGGATTATTACTTATTTCCCTCTCGAAACCTACAAAACTCACAAATTTACCTATTTCATTTTCATATCAACAACAACAAAAAAATCAATTGTACTTGGTAACAAATATTAAATGTATGATATATGATTTTAGAGAGAGAGAGACATACATACATACATATATATATATATATATATATATATATATATATATATATATATATATATAAAGGAGGGATCTAGTTACTACAATTTTGAGTTACAACAAAATTATCACACCATTTTCTACATTTTCAAATTCCAAATCGTCGATCCAAACCGTTCAACATGATCTCTACAATAAAATGTGCTTTCAGATCAAATTTTATATTTGTTTTGAATTTTGTTACTATTTATTAAGATGGGTATAAAAATTCAATGGTATGAATTTGACTAGTTTTTGTAAAATAATTAATAAATAGTAAAAAAAATCAATAAAATATAATATTTGATCTGGAAGCACATTTTATTGTGGAGATCATGTTGAACGGTTTGGATTGACGATTTGAAATTTGAATAAGTAGAAAATGATTGTGGTTACTTTGTTGTAACTCAAAATTGTGGTAACTACATCCCTCCTCATATATATATAGATCTACACCTAATTTTAATAAATATGACCTCATCGCTTCAAAACAATAAAAATGTAATCAACATATATAATTGTTGGATTTATTAAATGGTACGCCCGTTATGGAAAACCCGAATCCAAAATCCGACCCGTTATGAAGAGGTGCCGACCCGTTATGAAAAGGTGCATTGGTTTTTATATAAACCATATCCTTCTCTTTGTCAAAAACGTGAGTGAAAGTGACAGCCAAGAAATAGAGAAAAGATAGAGAGCACCAAGAAACACTCTGTTAGTGCTTGAAGGTTTTAGGTCGTGGAAAACGCAAGACTTCCGGCTTCGGCTTGTGATTTCTTGCAGAACCAGTGATACTGCTACGCTCGCAAGATTCCGCTTCCGCATAAAGATTAACGGAATAATTTGTAAGTTCTATCCGTTAATTAACATTGGTATTAGAGCCAAATGGCATGTATTATGGTTTTAATAATCATGATTTTTTTTGCATTTCCAAATTTTTTTAATGGTTCCAAAAAATCTGTTTATACATGAGAATAATTTTTTTTGAAAAACTAATTTCTTTTATTCTTGTATTTTAATACATACTACGGAATTATTTTCAAAAATTAATTTCATGTTTCAGAAATGTTTAATTCGAAACAAAGAATTTGGAAGCAATTTGTTTTTAATTGTATGGAAATTTCCAAATTTAATTTGGAAATTTTTTTTGTTGTTGTGTAAATCTGATAAATCTAAATACGAATTTTTTTTATTAGATTTAATTTAATTAAGTTTACAATTCATTGTTTTGAAGATTTTTTAAATGCATCTTTTGGAGATGCGAAACAAATCTTCAAATGCATCCTGTGGAGATGGGAAACAGTGGTGGGTGAGAGCAACTATAGAATTCTTTCTGGATCTTGTACAATTGGGTTGGACAGTTTTTTGGTCCAAATGAATGACAACCGTTCGATTAACCATTTTTTGTCCGATTAACCGTCCGAATAAGAGACAAAACTTTTTCCACTATACCACATAGAATTTGATACTATTGTATTGATTCTATATATTATATATACTACAAAACCAGTATAATTTTCAGTACAGATTTTCAATCCAAATGAATTTAATCCAAATTTTATTTTTGGTACGAATTTTTTTTTACTGTACGAAATTCTGTAATTTTTTTTTACTGTACGAAATTTTTTTTTTCTCGTTAAAATTATACATTTATTGTATAATTTCGAATGGGAGTTTTTGCACAGTGAATTAATGGTAATAAAATTTATAGAATTAAAAGATGATTGTGAAACTTAGTGATCTTTCGATTTTAATCTATAGGTACTGTTATTATTCATTTATTTCACAGTTGTTGCAAAACTATAAGTGTTATGCTAGGTATTAAATAATTTCATATTAAGCCATCAGAATTGTGATATGTCCTAACTTAGTTTAATTGTAATTTCTTAGTGAAATGGCATCTGCATCTAGGAATATTGTGGCTGAACTTAATAAGGGTGAAAAACTGAATGGCGAGAATTATGAAATTTGGGCCATGAAAATTCAATATGTCCTGGAAGAACAAGAGGTTCTTACGGTCCTGGATCATATTATAACCGAACCAGAAAAAGGTACAACTGCAAAGCACATTGCTGATAGTGCTGCATATGAGTCTTGGAAAAAGAAGAACTTCATTGCTCGCATTACATTGCTGAGCAGTATGGAAAATGATGTGATGCGTGAGTTTAGGCAATATCAGGATGCCAAAGAGATGTGGATTGCTTTGAAGCAGAAGTTCGGTGGAACTTCTGTTACCAAATTGAGACAACTCACCATCAAGTTTGACACTTACAAGAAACGTCCTAATCAAACCATGCGACAACATCTCAGGGAGATGTCAAATATGATTAGTGAGTTGAAGAACGCTGACCATGTTTTGACTGATGAACAACATCTTCAAGCAGTGATTCGTTCACTTCCTCATACATGGGAACACATGAAGGTGAATCTAACCCATAATGAGAGTATTAAAACTCTTAACGATGCAGCAAGGCATCTGGAACTTGAGGAAGATCGTATTGAGGCATCAAAGCCTCAGGAAACTGAAACTGCTGTGCATTTGGCTGGTTAAAGCTCTCATGGAGGGCAAGGCCAGAAGCGTAAGTCAAATTATGGTCGAAAGGGCAAACAAGAGAAAAAGCATAAGGGGCAGGATCGTGGCAAGCAAAAGGCTTCTCAGAACAGTTTTAAGAAGCATAATAAAGCCAAGATCAAGTGTTTTAATTGTGGCAAAAAGGGTCACTATGCTCATGAATGCAAAGAGCCTCGCAAGGTACAAATTACAGAAAAACTTTCACATTTTTCATATGTTTCCAGTTCTGTTTTTATAGCTGATTCTCATCCTTTGTGGACTGTAGACTCAGGAGCAACAGACCATGTAGCCAAGGACCGTGACTTGTTTGTGGATTTTCGTCGAATTTCCCAAGGTTCAAAATGGCTTTATGTAGGAAACAACTCTCATGTACCAGTCAAGGGTATAGGCACATGCAAGTTGGATATGCGTGATGGTCGAACCCTCTTACATGATGTTCTTTTTGCACCTAACATTCGACGAAATCTTGTATCTGTAGTAGTTCTTCTTAAATTTGGATTTACTTTGAACATATGTGGAACTAGTATTAAGTTGTATCTGGATGATGTGTGTTATGGTTATGGATATGTATCGAATGGTTTTATTATTCTGGATGTTATTAATATAATGACTTCTTATAATACTCATTTTTCTTTAATTACATCATATGCTAATGAAAATGTTGATGTGAATGTATGGCATACGAGATTAGGCCATATTGGACAGCAAAGAATGGGTAGATTAGCCAAGGAAGGCATGTTAGGCCACCTTGAAAGAGTTAGTCTACCAACATGTGAAAATTGTTTAAAAGGAAAAATGGCAAGAAAACTATTCGGAAAATGAACCAGGTCAGAATTTTCATTGAAATAATTCATTCAGACATTTGTGGACCAATGAATGTGAGGGCACGACATGGAGGTAGATACTTTATCACCTTCATTGACGATTATACGCGATACAGTCACATCTATTTGATCTCTCATAAACTGAAGCTCTTGCATGTTTCAAGAGATTTATAACCTTGGCTGAAAATCAATTAGACAGAAAGGTTAAGGCCTTAAGAACGGATAACGGTCTCGAATATTTGTCTAATGAGTTCAAACAAATGTGCGAAGAAAAAGGAATACTTAGGCAACTAACCATACCAGCAACTCCACAGCAAAACGGAGTGGCTGAAAGGAGAAATCAGACTCTTTTAGAAATTGTTAGGTCAATGATGGCTCAAGCAAATCTGCCAATCAATTTTTTGGGTGATGCATTATTAACTGCTGCCTATATTCTAAATCGCATACCCTCTAAATCTGTTTCTTCGACTCCTTACGAACTTTGGAATAATAGAAAATCAAATCTTAGTAATCTGAGACCTTGGGGATGCGCTGCCTTTGTTCATGATTCGTCTCATCAACATGGTAAATTGGGTCCACGAGGTAAAAAGAGTATATTTATACGATACTCTGAACATTCCAAATGTTATGTGTTCATTGGTGAACAATCGAGTGGGAGTGTAACAGAATTTGAGTAACGAGATGTCATTTTCTTGGAAACTGAATTTCCAAGAAAGGGTGAGATAGGTCAGGAATTATCTCTATATGAAGTAGAGGAACAAGATGATTTGACTGTTGCAAATCGTTTGGTGCAAATTCCTGAACCTCAAACAATATCTTATCCAAGTGGGAGTAAGTCAATAGATGATGCTGAGCCAAGTTCAGCACAATCACAAATTAGGCATAGCAATCGTGCTAGAATTCCTAAACTTCATTTTTCAATCGAAAATGAATCTTATATGATTGTCATGCAAGATGAAGAAGAGCCAAAAAATATTCGAGAGACTCTCACTTGTCCTGCTAAAGAGAAATGGATGAAAGCAATGGAAGAAGAAATGAAGTCAATGAGATCAAATAATGTTTGGGAATTAGTTGATCTCCCTGAAGGACGCAAGGCAATTGGAAACAAATGGGTTCTCAAAATTAAGTGTCTAGCTGACGGCTCGATTGAAAGGTATAAGGCACGTCTTGTTGCTAAGGGGTATATACAACAAGAAGGGATAGACTATGAAGAGACTTTCTCTCCTGTTGTAAGATTTACTTCTATACGATTGATAACTATCGTTGCCAGTTTAGATTTGAAATTGCATCACATGGATGTTAAAACTGCGTTTCTAAATGACAATATGGAAGAAGAGATATATATGGAACAACCTGTCAGTTTTGTTACTTAAGGTCAAGAGCACAAAGTGTGCAAATTGTTGAGATCTATTTATGGTCTCAAACAATCTTCCAGACAATGGTACATTCGGTTTCATCAAGTAATCATATCATTTGATTTCGAAATGATTGATGAAGATCACTGTGTGTATGTTAAGAGATCCAATGATAAATTTGTGATTCTATCGCTTTATGTTGATGACATACTGTTAGCTAGTAACAATAAAAAGTATGTGCAAATCATTAAAGAATGGTTATCCTCCAATTTTGATATGAAGGATATGGGTGAAGCAGCATACATTCTTGGAGTGAAAATTGAACGAGATCGTTCCAAGAAGATGTTAGCTCTATCGCAATAGCATTACATCAAGAAAGTACTTGAAAAGTTTCATATGCAATACTGTAAACCCATTGATACTCCTATAGCAAAAGGCGAAGGTCTTAGTTTAAGAATGTGTCCAAAGACTCCAGATGAAAAAGCACAAATGGAAAAAGCCCCTTACTCAAGTGCTGTTGGCAGCCTAATGTATGCTATGATGTGTACTAGGTCGGATATCAGTTTCGCTGTTGGAATGGTGAGCAGATATCAAGCCAATCCAGGACAGTCGCATTGGAAAGCAGTAAAAAGAATACTTAGATATTTGAAATGTACTGTAGATTATTCATTGTGTTTCCAAGGAGAAAATTTGCAACTCATGGGTTACGCAGATGCTGATTGATGAGGAGATTTAGATGAAAGAAAATCTACCTCAGGCTATGTTTTCTTACTTAGTAATGGAACTATCTCTTGGAGTAGTAAGAAACAGAGTTGCATATCCTTGTCCACAATGGAAGCTGAATTTGTAGCATTTTCAGCAGCAGTACAAGAAGCAGTTTGGCTTAAAAGATTTTTGAATCACTTGGGTTTCGGTGAGAATGAAATTAACTCAGTATTGGTACACAGCGATAGCCAAGCAGCAATCGCTTATACAAAAGATCCCAAGTATCATTCAAAGACCAACACATTGATACTAAGTATAACTTTGTTAGAGACATGGTGGCGAAAAAGCAAGTTTGCATGCAGTACATATCTACACACAAAATGGTGGCAGATCATTTTACAAAGGCAATACCTAGAGATGTGTTTATAGGTCATGTGAAATCTCTAGGGTTACGTAGATTGTAATTATACATTTGATTGAACAGTATATTATGTATATTAGTATTTGTGGGATAAATACAATGAATGTTGTTTTTCTTATTCAATTATGTGATAATTGTTACAAATTATTTAATACCAATAATTTAGCATAACACATGAGATATAAAATGCAAGGTATGTCAGACAATTGATTGGCCTTCTCACACAGGCAATCGCTTCTATGTCTTAGTAGAACATAGAAATGAGATTGATTTTAAGCTAGATATGATACAAAATGTGAGAGCAAGTGCTTAAAAATATATATATTGCCTTGATAGAGAATCAAGATGAGGTCATATGAATATACTATTATGACCGAAGGTGAAATACCCATTATTCACCTTAATTGTCTTATGCCAAGTGGGAGTCATGTTATTGGATTTATATGATAAGTAGAGTTGTGGACTCAAGTTAGATATTATGTATATCTGAACTATCACTTGTACGGTATTGGATTTTAGTTTAGACATACGCTCCATAAGAAATGGAGAGTAATACTGTAACATATGTTTCATACCATATGTGTAATTGACCAACAGGATAACAGAAGATATGATCTCTGCTTCTTTGTTGTGTGAGACCCGCGAGATCAGAAGGATCTCAAAGTACTCTTCGATTTTTTACTAAATACTTGAAGTTTCTTTTCAATTAGTTATTTTAGAATGTTGCCAATGATCATGAATGATGTGATCTAATGGAACATATCTGGATAGCAATTGATTTGGAATGAAGAGATTCTAGATAAAAGAAAAAGATCATTTCAGTGTTACATTATGTTATATTCACTGGTGCACCAATTATGTTTATGTAACATAATTGTGAATATATAAGTATGGTTGTATCAATAAATAAAAGAGATCATATAATACTTAAAAATGTGACTTGATGATCTGGGGTACTGCATATTTACTCTACTTAGATGTTGTTATACATACCTAACAGTTGGATAACAACATATGCTCTAAAATTAAAATATGCTGGTCACGGCCTATTTCCTTGTATGAATTTTAACAGAGATAAAAGATTACGTTCTCTTAGTTTATAGCGGGTATCCCATTTTGTGCGAGTGAGAGATGTTGGATTTATTAAATGGTACGCCCGT
Source organism: Carex parvula (assembly GCA_025461045.1). Taxonomy (NCBI): domain Eukaryota; kingdom Viridiplantae; phylum Streptophyta; class Magnoliopsida; order Poales; family Cyperaceae; genus Carex; species Carex parvula. Next base: position 63,294 of record JAJGRW010000758.1, read on the forward strand.
TATGGGAAACCCGAATCCAAAACCCGACCCGTTATGAAGAGGTGCCGACCCATTATGAAAAGGTGCATTGGTTTTTATATAAACCATATCCTTCTCTCTGTCAAAAATGTGAGTGAAAGTGATAGCCAAGAAATAGAGAAAAGATAGAGAGCACCAAGAAACAATCTGTTAGTGCTTGAAGGTTTTAGGTCGTGGAAAAAGCAAGGCTTCCGGCTTCGGCTTGTGATATCTTGCAGAACCAGTGATATTGCTACGCTCGCAAGATTCTGCTTCCGCATAAAGATTAACGAAATAATTTGTAAGTTCTATCCGTTAATTAACAATAATAAACTGCAACTTTTACACAAATTAAATGGTAGCTAAGTGACCTCTTGTTTTTTCTTAAGAAATCAAATCAAGTAAAATGCATACATAGATGACGGTTTTGTAATAAGCATTAAATAAACTTATCACTGTTTTACTTATTTGTACGAATCTCAAAACCGTAAATTTGCACTCTGGCCTCTTTTTCCAAATATTATTCGGTCTTTGGCGCATTTTCCAAAAATAACATCAATGTTTTTTACCCGTTTGAAGACACTCTCCCCGTCTAATGGATGACGAGCCACTCCAAGCTCAATTTTCCCGTTGAATGCCATCTTCTTCTTACGATATGGGTGATTAATAGGAAGAAACCTACGGTACCCCATGAATACATTCTTTTGACAATTTTTTAACCTCAGCACATGCGTGTCATCTTCACAGATCGGGCACGCTTTTGCTCATTTACAAGTGTAACTCGACAAATTCCCGTACGCGGGAAAATCATTTACGGTGCAAAACACCATGGCCCGCAATTGAAAGACCTCTTTGCAGTACGCATCCTAGACCGGGACGCCATCACGCCACAATTTTTGGAGGTCCTCGATTAATGGTGCAAGATATACATCTATGTCATTTCCGGGTTGTCTGGGTCCTTGGATTAGTAATGACATCATTATATATCTGCGTTTCATGCACAACCAAGGAGGAATATTGTAGATGCATAAAAGAACTGGCCAAGTACTGTGCCGACTGCTCATGCTTCCAAACGGACTCATTCCATCTGAGCTCACCACAATCCTAAGGTTCCTCATTTCAGAACCAAATTCTTTGAAATGTCTGTCAATGTTTCTCCATTGAGGAGAATCAGCGGGGTGCCTTAGTTTACCGTTATTTTTGCGCTCTTCTTCGTGCCAGCGCAATAATTTTGCATCTTTGGGATTCGCAAACAACCGTTTGAATCTCGGTATTATCGGCAAATACCACAACACCTTAGCCGGAGGCCGGCCATTTGTGTCTCGTTACAATCATCAGTGTCCTGGTCCTTACATTTATACTGTGAAACACCGCATTTAGGACAGACATGCATGGCCTCGTACTCGTTACGATACAATACACAGTCATTCGGACATGCATGTATTCTTTCGATCTTCAACCCCATTGGACATATCAACTTCTTTGCCTGATATATTGTACCGGGTAACTCGTTGTTATCTGGGAGCATTTCTCGTAAAAGTTGTAATAAGGACGTGAAACTCTTATCGCTCCAACCATTGTCTGCTTTTAAGTTTAATAATTTCAACACAGCTGCCAGTTTTGTAAATTTGGTACACCCGGGATACAACGGCTTCTTGGATTCATTAGACAAATTTTGAAATTTATCATAATTTTTATCACTAATTTCATCTTCCACATCACGTAACATTTCCTCCAAATTTTCAGTAAACTCGTGTTCTACATTTTCATCAAAATTCATCTCCATCTCATCATCGTCGTTTCCGGGTTTGACATTATCAGAATCTTCGACACTCTCATAATCCTCGTTCCAATCAAGTTCAAAATTATCAGAAATTCCAACATTCTCATCATTCAATTCACGATTACAATCTTTATTAGCACTACTACTTTCTCCAAATTTCTCACCATGCATGAACCAACATGTATATCTCTTCTTAAATCCCCGACAAATCAAATGAGCTCTAATTTCTTCGATGTCCAAAAATCTTAATAAATTTTTACAATCTTTACAAGGACACAAAATGTCTTCTTCTTTTTTCTTCACTCTATAACTCTCAGCAAATTTTATAAACTCATCAACGCGAACCAAATATTCTTCACTGTCACGTCGCATTTCATACATCCAACTTCGATCCATCTGTAAATTAAATTAAAAAAAATGATTTGATCAATTAATCATGCATGGTCAACATTCTCCATTGTAACAAAATTTTGGACTTATAAAGGGCCGGTTTACAATCCTAACCCACTCTTTGAATATTATGTCTCATATGTGAACACATATTAGCGAGATTTAATTAGTATTTGAGAAAAATTCGGTAGCATTTCCCCTTAACTCCCCAAGTATGCGTACGAACCACATACTCGTAGGAGCAATAAGGGAAAATACTGTCGAACTTTCCTCAAATACTAATTTAATTCCGCTAATATGTGTTCACATCCTAAATGAGACATAATATTCAAAGAGCAGTCCCAAAACGGGGACTATCCAAAATTAATCCATATTGGATTAATTTTGAACGGGCATGGACCTAAAAGCATCTATAGGTCGGTTATTGGACCACAATACACTAATTAATTACATCTAAAATTAAGAAATCAAGCATGCATGAAATGACCTAAATAAGCATAAATAACAGAAAATTAGAGGAAGAAAATGATTTAAATACATATTACTAATCTTAGAAAGATGGAGAGGAGAAAATACAAACTTCAAAGATCTTAGATCTCAGCTGCTGGCCTCAGTTCGCAGAAATCTGATAGGAAAAAGCTCAGTTCAGAGAGATGTACAGTGGCATATATAAAAGACTTGATCAAAACGACGCTGGAAGGAGAAGTCCTTAAAACCCTACACACTTTTATACACGGATATTTACTTATTAATCCGTGTAGCTCTCCAACTAACCATACACGGCTATTTACTTATTAATCCGTGTACATTTCTACCATTTCTACACGGATATATTATCAAAAATCCGTGTATATATTCCTACACGGATATTTAACAACAATCCGTGTAGCTCTCTCAATTATTTGCACACGGACCTCTTTACACACGGATTTGTGGTTTCTAATAAACCGTGTAGCTCTCTCTAATAATTCTACACTGATTATTAACTAATTAGCCGTGTAGAAATCGTGCAGATTTTTTGGGCAAGTAAAAAATCATATTTGGTACACGGTTTTTAATAAAATTGCCAAATCTGTGTACAATGTGCAGTGTATACAATGTGCAGTGTACAATGACTATTTTTGTAGTAGTGTGTACTCTTATATGTTAAATTAACGAAACAGATATATTTGTGTTGTCGATATAAATGATAATACGATAGATACATTACATGTAGTTAGGATAAACTAATAACAGGAATTCATTGATACATGAAAGTTGAAAAGATTCATTAATAAATACTAATTTAACGAAATTAAAATGAAAGAATTTAAAGTGAGGAGATACATCAAGTAAAGAGAAAAAATATCTACCACGGAAGAGTCCAAGACGCTTGAAATTAGTCAAACATTGAATTGGTGACGCGGACAATTGACCACCTAGTATGTATAATTGTATATACACCCAAGCAATCTAGAAAGCATGAAGAGGATTATTACGAGGAGTAACATGGAGATTTTTTGGAGATTATTACGAGCATGAAGAGGATTATTACATATCTCCCTCTCGAAACCTACAAAACACTCACAAATTTACCCATTTCATTTTCATATCAACAACAACAAAAAAATCAATTGTACTTGGTAACAAATATTAAAATGTATGCTTTATGATTTTAGAGATATATAAATAGATCTACACCTAATTTTAGTAAATATGACCTCATCGCTTCAAAACAATAAAAATGTAATCAACATATATAATAAACTGCAACGTTTACACAAATTAAATGGTAGCTAAGTGACCTCTTGTTTTTTCTTAAGAAATCACAAATCGTCAAGTAAAATGCATACATAGACGACGGTTTTGTAATAAGCATTAAATAAACTTATCACTGTTTTACTTATTTGTACAAATCTCAAAACCACGGATTTGCGCTTCTGAATCAACGGGCAGGATATGCGCATCTATATTCTTTTTACCGGAAACCGCGGACCGAACATCTCATTTTACAACAAGGACGAAAATAAGAAATATTGAAACCATAATTTTCAGTTCCCATACCTTTGCAAAACAATTCGTCAGTTCTCCCCTCCTTAGATTCTGACCAAGTCAAGACCATAATCTTCTTAGAGCTTCTGTGATAGAGATAATACAAGTTTGACTACAGTCAAAGGTTGTTAGAAAGGCAGTTAGACTTTCTGTTAAGCTTATTCTACAAGATTCTACAGTCAAAGGTTGTTAAGATGTCTGTAGCTTATTCTACAAGATTCTACAAGGCTATATAACAGAAAGCCTAACTGCCTTTCTAACAATCTTTGACTGTAGTCAAACTTGTATTATCTCTATCATTCTGACAAGGTAATGGTATGATGTAATCAGCTGCAGGTTTTTTAAGCCTTGCAATGTAATCTTCTAATAACCAATCCAGAATTATGGTAGTGCCAATTATATTGTTATAAGCTGTTTGATTAATTGCTTGTGCGACCAAATAAAATTACTAAATGAAATATTGATATCATTTAAAAGTAAACCCACGCAGAAACTTTATAACAATTCAGGTAGGCTTATACAATAATACAAGCTCCATTTTTCAAATTATGAGTGAAAACAAAATAAAGTGCTTAAAATGATACATTGAAACCATTCAGAAAATATAGCTAAGTTTATCTCTCCTTACTATTTAGTCATGACTCTTGCAATCAACACTAATGCTCATTCGGTTTCCAAGTTGACAACCCAAGTATGGTCTTTCCTTTCCATCCCAATAGAAGCCAATTGTTATCTTCATCAACAACAAACTCCTTGTGGTAAAGCTCTCTCACTGTTTGCTTTATCTTTTTCTTGATAAGTGAATCCATTGGTAACTGCACTAAGCCGGCCCGAAGATTCCTCGCCTGCCACTGCCTATACGTCTCAGGCCTCTCCACTCTCTCTAAACCCTCACAAGCTATTACATTAATTGCTTTGGGAATTACAAGATACCTTTCTATATAGAGCCTCGCCTCACTCTCTCGAGGCATAGTTGACTCTAAAATATCCAAAAATGTAGAGAACTTGGATACAACTTCCTTAAATCGGGTTGTATAGAACGGCGTACTATACGCGCTATTAAGAATTCCATTAATAAAGAGATGTGGTTTGATCTCCTTTATCAAGAATAGAACTTTATCTCGAGGGCAGCTCTGTTGAATATTGATCCAAAATTGGTAACACTAAAATTAGAAACAGTGGAGAATGCGTGTGTATCAAAAATAGGAGTCTGTAGGTGTGTTTGTATTAGAAGTTATATAATTAGTGTAGTTAGTGGAGAAAGTGGTTTCCTTATTTACACTTGGCAGAAATAGAATGTAGTAGGGTTAGTGGAGTCCTTATTTAGATTAATGTTTAGCTATATATTCAGATGTACTTTGTATCCGAAAAGGAAGCAATAGAGAAGTTAATTTCAGCAGCAAATTTATTCTCCCTATTGTTGTATCCTTCCGAAATTTCCAACAAATTGGTATCAGAGCAAGTCGATCCTAGAGCGTTTTCATGGCAGAAAACGGCAGCACCATGGTGAATGTCACACAACCAGCAATTCCGCTGTTCAAAGGCGAGAATTATGAGTTTTGGAGCATCAAGATGTCAACCTTGTTCAAGTCACATGGTCTATGGGACTTGATAGCAAATGGAGTTCCTGATCCAGATCCTAATCCGCAAGAGAATCAGAAGAGAGATGCACGAGCGTTGTTTTTCATCCAACAAGCAGTGCATGACACCATCTTCTCGAAAATTGCAGCAGCCACCAATGCAAAGGAGGCATGGACAACCTTGAAGACGGCATTTCAAGGAAGCACACGAGTTATGGCCATCAAATTGCAAGGCCTTCGTCGAGATTTCGAGACACTGCTCATGCAAACAGAAGAACCAGTGCAGATTTTCCTGTCAAGAGTCACATCCATTGTCAACCAAATTCGCACATACGGAGACAACATGTCAGAACAGACCGTGGTGGCAAAAGTGTTGAGAAGTCTACCACCAAAATTTGATCACGTTGTGGCAGCAATTGAAGAATCAAAGGATCTCGCAACGTACACCTTTGATGAACTCATGGGATCATTGCAGACCCATGAATCAAGGCTGTCCAGATCAGAAGAAAGTGGTGTTGAAAAGGCCTTTTACACGAAGGGGGAGTCAACTCGAGGTAGAACCACGAGCAGTAAGTTTCCACCTCAATTCCAGCAAAGGTATCAACAAAATCAGCAACAATTCCAGCAGTTCCAGCAGTCCAACAGATTGCAAATGAAAGATGTACAGTGCTATTATTGCAACAGGTTCGGGCACTACCAATCCGAGTGCTACAAGAAGCAAAGGGAGGAGAATCAAGCAAGCTATGCTGTAGAAGAAAATGGGCAACCGTCGCTCTTCATGGCATACACCGAAAGCAAGATTGACGCAAGCAGCAAGGGCACAGTAGGAGTGCACATAAAAGAAAATGGTGGCAGCAGTCCAGAAAGTGGCAAAATCATGGTGAGTAGAAATTTTTTGTTTGATGAAAAAGCCCTCAAGGTGGAGAATGTAGGGCTCATTCGTCAGAGGCCGTTGAAGCTGGTGTACAACCATGATATACGGCTGGCTCAGATGTCAGAAAAATGTAGTTTCAAGGTGTTGAGAGATATTGTGACGAAGAGGTTTCCTTCATTAAAATCTGTGTTGATCAAGTACAAGGATTCTGATGGGGATCTGGTTACCATTACTGATACACAAGTGCTGAGGATGGCAGAATCATGTTTCGACCAGCATGTATAGATGGAGGCAGAGAAAGAAGAAAAGGGACTTTCCTTGATGAGACTACATATTGTAGAAGTCAATCCTGAGCAAGAGCCAACAATCACAGAGGAGGAAACTGAAGTTCCTGTTTCCACTACAAACTTAAATGAAGTACCCAAAGAGGCCACAGCTGGAGCAGATGTTAACATGCAGGATTCGAAACCTGAAGCAGAATCTGATGAGAAGTATGTGCAGATGGAAACCGAGACCAAGGTGGAGTCTAAGAAGAAAGTAAAGGAGAAGCAATTGAAGAAGATGCTAGAGGGCAAGCTTCTAACTGGGAAACAAAAGGAGGAGCAGAGAAAATTAGAAGCTATGAGACGGCAGTTCCTTGCACAAGGTGCTAAGGGTTTGGGCAGTACAAGTTCTGGTACAACTGAGGTTAAAGAGAGGCCGAAATATGAGACAAAGAAGCAAAAGCACAAGGTGGTTGAAAAGGAGGTCATGGAGGCTGATAATGATGTGGAAGAATCCACGGTGGATGATGAATCAGCCGAGTCACAATCTCAGGTAGCTGATATCGAAGAGGCTAAGGAGCAGATAGAAGAAGATGATGTTGAAGCTTGGAGTAACCAATTTTGCATCAAGGGGGAGTGTTGAATATTGATCCAAAATTGGTAACACTAAAATTAGAAACAGTGGAGAATGCGTGTGTATCAAAAATAGGAGTCTGTAGGTGTGTTTGTATTAGAAGTTCTATAATTAGTGTAGTTAGTGGAGAAAGTGGTTTCCTTATTTACACTTGGCAGAAATAGAATGTAGTAGGGTTAGTGGAGTCCTTATTTAGATTAATGTTTAGCTATATATTCAGATGTACTTTGTATCCGAAAAGGAAGCAATAGAGAAGTTAATTTCAGCAGCAAATTTATTCTCCCTATTGTTGTATCCTTCCGAAATTTCCAACAAGCTCATGGCAATTGTCTCATCGGCAAGGCTTTGAAGTCGATACATGCAATTTACTACAACAATCTCATCTTTTTCAATCTTAAGATCTTCTAACCTAATGTTCTCCCATTTGGATGCTATACCTTGATACTTGAAACGGATATTAAATCTCTGAGCATATTCTGACAACCGCCTTCCTGTCTCTTCCACTAGTTTGCATGGACGAAAACCCTTTTCTGGAAATTCTATTCCAGTTATGCGGATTTTAGGTGGTGTACTACCTAAGCTCGAGAGACGTTCAAAGAAAGATGACCATAGGAATCCCATTTGGATTCCAAAGTCTATTATATGAACCTTTGCGGCACCTTTTGAGACGTTAAGGATTGTTTGGTTAGAGAAGTGATATGATGCCCTCATAAACGGGCAAGTTGCATGATAAACGCGGAATGCCTTTAAATAATCAGTCACTGTTCCTTGACGTGACAATAGTTTATGGTAAATGTCACTTCCCGTACCAACCAAGCGTGCTTCAAGTGCATCCACCAAAAAATATGCCATACGTTGGTCGCAGTCTCCCTTAGGGGATGAGTGTTTTCTTATTTGCTTGATGAGTTCAAAGGCCCTGCTGTAGTCGTTAGCAGAAACTGCTTCAGAACAACTAATTAGGAGAGAACAAAGATTCACCAAGCCATCTCCAGTTTCCTTCTTTCCTAATTCCTTTATACCACTTATGTCCACGTGTTGCCCCGATGACTCATTGTTCATTTCTTCTTTTATAATTTCACGTACGGAGATAACCTCTTTTACATATTCGCTACCACGGGAAAGAAGAAATTGATCCAAGTTCTCATTTCTCGTCGGCTCATCTGAGGAAACTGCTTGTTGCTTGCGAGCTCGCCCCTCTGATAGATCTGGTTCTATATTATTACGAGCAGACTTCTTAGCACTAGCCTTATAACATATTGCTTTGTTCTCACTGGCATAGTTTTCTTTGGGTTTTTCATGAAACTCAATTCTATTTGGCTCTAAACCAACAAACAACTTTTCAATCGCTGGAACAAACTTCATTGCTTCTTCAGCACCCTTTTGGACTGGTGTGGTGGTAAGGTTCTCCATTGATAAAACAGATATTGGGTCAGCACTTATCAAGAGGGGTTCAGATATACTGTTTGGTGGCACATCATCTTTCGAGACACTTTTAATAATATTACTAGAACCACTGTTTGTTGTACTATCGTTTTGAGGTGGATGGAATTTCATCAAGGTAGGTGAAGGTGGGCACTCTTTTTCAAGGAGATCATAGAAGGATTTCTCAGTTTCTCGAAGAGCTGCCTCTTCTTCATAAATGCTTATCTCATCATCTATATTTTCTTCTAATAGAATTTGGCCTATATAGTTGATTACTGCATTGGACGTGAGATCACAGACCTCTTGGCTATTTGTACCATTGCTTATCAAAGGATTAGGTGTGGCATTCTGGTTTTGGTTGTCACATGAAATGGTTGGGGGTATTGTCTGGTAACATTCAAAAACAGCTTGTGGTGCACTAGGTGTATCAAGGGCATGCGAAACATCTTTTGAATCCATATGAAGCTAAGATAGTAGAATTTGTCCTTTCCAAGTTGCAGACTGCCAAGTAACTGCAGTTAGCACCAAGTAGACCGTTTAATTTCTTGTTGCATAAATGATAGTTAAGGGTGTCCAAATTGTAATAAATCAGTTAGTTGCTGCACTGGTACGGTTTAGTGTCTTTTTATTGTTAAAGCTGACTATACTGTGGTAACTAGTACCGGCTTTTAACCTGGTAAGACTGGTACTGGCATGTAAGAAATATGTTCTTGGAATAAATTTCTTGACAAATTTTACCTTGAAAGTAATAAGGATCAAGAATAAAGGCTCTTTCAAATATACCAGGAAATCATTACAAGAACAAAAGTGTAGAGATGAGATGAGGTCCATATAAAAAGCCCGTACCTATCAGTGGTCTCTCTGCAGCTCTGCTTTATCTCTGTTGTAAATACAGAGAACACTTTCCTGTATGGAAAGACCTCTCTTCTTCTTCAATCTACCTCTCTGCTTTCTCCCTGAAAATGGTGGAAATGAATTGTAGAAAAATCAATTCGGATGGAAGGAGCTTGATAAAGAATTAAAGATAGTCATAGTCATCATTTAATTACGTTGACAATTCGGAGAAAAAATAACCTATAGATTAGATATACTCATATACCAAAAGAATCATTTAATTACGTTGACAATTCGGAGAAAAAATAACCTATAGATTAGATATACTCATTAAATTGACCAGTTGGAAGCCTTCAAGTTATTGCTCAGGTAAATGACTACGTTGATGGACCGCTTTCCCTTCCCAGCTTGCTTTTCCTGAAGGAAAGTAAGTCGGCTACTCAAACAACTCTTGCAGCCTACCATTCCTATGTTCTCTCTTCTCTTGCTTCCATTTAATCTCTTTTTTCATTGGTTTGTTTTTCAAATCCTGCATTTCCGTAAGTTCTTTATCGTTCATAACTTTATGTCTGTTTTCATCGAGCTTCCGAAACTCAGTAAACCTAACATCTCTGATCCCTGATAAAATTTCAACATACCAAAAGAGTCAAAGATTGTGTGCGCTTGGATTCTCTACAATTGTATGATCTGAACGCACGGTACCCATCTCTAATATATAATAATAATAATAATAATAATAATAATAATAATAATAATAATAATAATAATAATAATAATAATAATAATTGAGTGAGGCTATTATGTATAGCGCACATTAGTACGTACTATGGATTCATATTTTCATTTTTAAAATTCAAACAATCAATCTCAGTCTGAACCACTTAACATGATTTTCATACCAAAATATAAATGGAGATCAAATTTTATATTTTTTACAATATCTTTTACTATATTTTAAAGAAATAATATAAACACTTGATTTAAAGATTCTACACTATATTCTAAAATAAATAAAATAATTATTTGATTAAAAAATTCTACTTCTACCGATCTAAATAATTAGTAAAAAATTATAAAAATTACAAATTTGACCACCAAGTATATTTTCATATATACATCATGTTCAACGGTTGGACATGACGGTTAGGAATTTAAAAAGAGAGATATTTGTGCTCTTATACATAAGTTTATCTCATAAATTAACGACTACTCTTTATATGTTAAATTAACGAAAAGAGATATTTGTGTTATCGAATATAAAATGATAATACGATAGATACATTATATGTAGCTAGGATAAACTAACTAATAACAGGAATTCATTGCCACATGAAAGTTGAAAAGATTCATTAATAAATACTAATTTAACGAAATTAAAATGAAAGAATTTAAAGTGAGGAGATACATCAAGTAAAGAGAAAAAATATCTACCACGAAAGAGTCCAAGACGCTTGAAATTAGTCAAACTTTGAATTGGTGACGCGGAGAATTGACCACCTAGTATGTATAATTGTATATACTGTTAGTGTTGTGATATAGAAGCCAATCATAGAATGATTGTTTTTTAAGTTTCGTTCATGTAATTGGATAATATATTTATCATTTTGTTCCTTGAGTATTTTATTACTTATAGATCATTCGGGTTGAGGACCTGGAATTGTAGAACTCTATACAGGAGTTAATAAATACTCTAAAGTGTCCCTAGTCTTGGTAATTAACAAGGAACATTAATTACCAGCATAAGATTATCATTTGGATTAGATGATGATCATGTTCTGCAGATCATGTGACAAGGGGTTGTCAATCTAATCAAATGAATACCTGATGGAGATCAGGGGATTGGACGTGACCAAAATAAAACATTTAATATGGATTGTGTTTGTGTCTTGAATTCTAAGGTATGATGATTGTTTCTCTCACATGAGAATACATATTCGTGGGTGTTATCCAACGCTGTCAGTAACTGGCAGTTATACAGATTCTATCTCAGTATGTATCTTTCATGTGGAGGGATAGTAATTATCAAGAATACCAATGTCCCTCATGTAAATGAGTGATGATATCACTGAGCCCCTTGATGAAATAATACAAGTATGTGCACATATGATTAAGGAGTTAATCATAATTACTGAATTATTTCGGAATCAAGAAACGAGTAGATTTGCAAGGATGACACATTCCTACCTTGAATCTATTCATGATATCATGAGACATGGAATTGACACGAGGCAATTGTTGCTTAGGGATCGTGATACAGTAAGGTACTTATCATCTGTGTTATTTGGGTAGCTACAATGAATATTGCTAGGTGCCGCTTGTAGTTTATGGAATCGAAAGAAGTTTCAGATTCCATTGCCATTTGACATAGATCCCACAGGGTCACACCAATAAGAAGTTAATTAGAAATGCTTCTTAATTTATTTGACATGTATGACATGATAAATAAATTGGTTTCTCGACCAGAACATGAGAAATATAATTATTTGGAATAATTATATGATACTACAATTAATTAGATTAATTGTATTAATTCAAATAAGGAAAAATAGAACTTGGACCAATAAACAAAGTCCAATGACTGTTGTTCATTGTGGCCCATGTTTGTGAATTGTTTTCTTAATAACTACCACGTTTTCTGAAAACTGCTGCGCAGTATTTCTTATTTTGACCATATCTTACTCATATAAAGTCGCTTTTGAGTGTTCTATATCTTTCTGGAAAGGTAAGAGAAATATCTAGAACTTTGCCTCTATGGAGGAAAGCCAAAATCGAATTAAATCGTGATAGAAAATGTGGTAGAACGTGGTGGTTATTTTGGACCGCCATGTTCTGAAAACTGCCGCACACGTTTCTTAGTTTGATCATATCTCCATCATCCGAAGTCGGTTTTGAGAGTTCTATATCTTTCTGAAAAGATAAGAGAAAGATATAGAACTTTGTCTTCTGGTGAGAAGCCAAATTCGAATTAGATCATGGTTAAAAACGTGGGAGAACGTGGAGTTAGTTTTGGAAACTGAATTCACATTCCTCATTTGCTATATATACTCTCTCTCATTTCTTTTGAGTGTGATTTCGTTTTTAGAGTTGAAGTTCTGCCAAGAACTCTCTCTTTCTCTCTTGTTTCATATCTCATGTGTTGAGAAACCATAAACCCTAAATGATCAAGATCTAGATCTCTTGAATGATAGGGATTAAGGAGCAACCAAGTTAGTACTCGCTAGCAAGAGGAATATTTGGTTTCTAATTAATTTCTTGGTGGATACCATGGAGGACTTCTACTTTGGAGTCTCATCTTGGTGCAATGCATCAACCACCATTAGCATCAATAAGGAGGTGGAGGCTACAACTCTACATCTCAAGGACCTTCCTTTCTTGTTTGGAGACAAGAAACAAAATGTATGATGTTTGATGATTTGGAAATTGATTTTGGTTTGATTTCAATCGCACAGAATGATCTCTTTTGGTACTTCTCTTGTCAAAAATTTTGAAATTCCGCTGCCTTAAGTACTATAAAACCCAACATATACACCCAAGCAATCTAGATAGCATGAAGAGGATTATTACGAGGAGTAGCATAGAGATTTTTTTGGAGATTATTACGAGCATGAAGAGGATTATTACGTATCTCCCTCTCGAAACCTACAAAACACTCGCAAATTTACCCATTTCATTTTCATATCAACAACAACAAAAAATCAATTGTACTTGGTAACAAATATTAAATGTATGCTATATGATTTTAGAGAGAGATATATACAGAGGAGGGATCTAGTTACCATAATTTTGAGTTACAACAAAGCACCACAACCATTTTCTACATTTCAAATTCCAAATCGTCGATTCAAACCGTTCAACATGATCTCTACAATAAAATGTATTTCCAGATCAAATTTTATATTTTTTTTTTGAATTTTTTTACTATTTATTAAGATGGGTACAAATTCAATGGTCTGAATTTGACTAGTTTTTGTAAAATACTTAATAAATAGTAAAAGAATTCAAAAAAATATAATATTTGATCTGGAAGCACATTTTATTGTGGAGAACATGTTGAACAGTTTGGATCGACAATTTAGAATTTGAATAAGTAGAAAATAATTGTGGTAACTTTGCTGTAACTCAAAATTGTGGTAATAACATCCCTCCCCATATATATAGAGATCTACACCTAATTTTAATAAATATGACCTCATGGCTTCAAAACAATAAAAATGTAATCAACATATATAATAAACTGCAACTTTTACACAAATTAAATGGTAGCTAAGTTACCTCTTGTTTTTTCTTAAGAAATCACAAATCGTCAAGTAAAATGCATACATAGACGACGGTTTTGTAATAACTAATAATCATTAAATAAACTTATCACTGTTTTACTTATTTGTACGAATCTCAAAACAGCGGATTTGCGCTTCTGAATCAACGGGCAGGATTTGAGCATCTATATTCTTTTTACTGGAAACCGCGGACTGAAACATCTTATTTTACAACAAGGACGAAAATAAGAAATATTGAAAACCATAATTTGCAGTTCCCATACCTTTGCTAAACAATTCGTCAGTTCTCCCCTCCTTAGATTCTGTAACATCCCGAAAAATTGAATAATTATTATTATTTTATGCCAACAATGTTTTCTGTAATTAATAAAATTATAGATCTTTTGATAAAATAAAATAAAATGATTTATAATAATAAAAATTATAGCGTCGCTTAAAAATTAAGTTTTAATATATATATATATATATATAAAAGAAACTTATTAGTTTTTATTTGGTGCCACCGCCCGTTTTTACTTATCTTTATTTCTATGCATTATATTACTTATAACCGATCATTTGAATTAACCGAATGATCTGGAGAAAAATAAAATGAAATCCAATGGACGCCTCCCCTGCCATCTAAACGCCCACCGCCTCAAATCAATTTTAAACCGCTTCCGTATAAATTAAATTCCTTTCTCTAATTTGGATTTAACCACACCGTTATTCTATTTTCATTTTCCTGCCACATCTGTTTTGTTTTATCCGCTCACCCATTTCAATTTCCCCTGCCGCTATTCTTATAATTCATTCTAATATGATCAAATTATATGATCGTGTATAATTTGATTTTGTTAAAATCCCCTTGATCAATTTCCTGCCACACTCTCTCTCCTCTTTTCCTTGTACAGCCGACAAATTAAGAAGAACCTTATGATCTGAATTTCGCCTGCGTCGCAGTGATTATCAATTTTTGTTGCAATCCGATTAGAAATTCTAAATACTCGCTACCAGGTAACCGGACTTCTCTATAATCTGTGTTTTCATTTTGTATGGTTGATTTGAATATTGGTATTGCATATTGGATTATGAAGGCATAATTAACGGAATAGCGGGTCTGAGGTTGGAATTTGATTTGTGATTGTAGCCACCCACTGTTGGTTGGATTTCCCAGTGGGTTGGCGGTCTTCCAATGTTGGATGGATTTCCCATTGGATTGGCGTTTTAAGGAATTGTGTGTTGTGGAAGTTGGAAATCGCCTGTGTGATGGGATTCCAACTATGTGAATATGATGTGATTTGTTTTACGGATAACCTAGACCGACGTGCTATTGCCGATTAAATATGCATGCATAATTTTATGTGTATTTGTGTGGATTAATCCGGCCTGTTTGAATGGTTGATAAATTAAGCCAATTGTAGAGAAGCACGTCGTTAAATAACCGGTTACTGAGCTTTGTAGCTGACTCCGTTTTGTATTTTGTTTTCCTTTTGTTGGCGACGTAGGTTGACGGACCAAGGAAAGGTGCAATGATGATGTTATAATCATGCTCCGGATGGTAAAAATCTGGGGTGTGACAGATTCTGACCAAGTCAAGACCATAATCTTCTTAGAGCTTCTGACATGGTAATGATATGATGTAATCAGCGGCAGGTTGTTTAAACCTTGCAATGTAATCTTCTAATAACCAATCCAGATTTATGGTAGTGCCAATTACATTGTTGTAAGCTGTTTGATTTAATGCTTGTGCGACCAAATAAAATTACTAAATGAAATATTGATATCATTTAAAACACTAGTACAAAAAACCCCTACACCGACTGTTAAAAAATACCTACACCGACTGTTGTTAAGGCGTCGGTGATGGCGCCGCCGGTATAGGTCTATTTTTACTGACGGGTAAATAACCGTCAGTGTAGGCACCAACACCGGCTGTTTTCTTTAAAAAACAGTCGGTGTTGGCTGCCTACACCGGCTGTTTTCTGGAAAAAACAGTCGGTGTTGGCTGCCTACACCGGCTGTTTTCTGGAAAAAACAGTCGGTGTTGGCAGCCTACACCGGCTGTTTTCTGGAAAAAACAGTCGGTGTTGGCAGCCTACACCGGCTGTTTTCTGGAAAAAACAGTCGGTGTTGGCAGCCTACACCGGCTGTTTTCTGGAAAAAACAGTCGGTGTTGGCAGCCTACACCGGCTGTTTTCTGGAAAAAACAGTCGGTGTTGGCAGCCTACACCAGCTGTTTTTTTTAAAAACAGTCGGTGTTTGTATAAAATTTTGGCATGGTTCTATTTGTATCGGGGCTAGCCTCCATATTTTGCTAGCAATATATTACTATTCGGCATTCATTAACATTAATTAAGATACCATGCAAATAATTTGAGCAACACAATAATAAACAACATAACTCATATTTCATTCACAAAAAAACACACTATAACAAAATTTACATATATAACACATTAACAAAATATATATATGAACATAACAACATATATTGCATTTCTTATAAATAGTTTAGAAGTTGTTCAAGAAAAATGCATTTGTGAATTTCAGTGCCGATGTGAAGAGGATGCCTTTTTAGCGGCCTCAATTGCTTTCTCAGGCAATTTAATTCGAGGGAAGAGATACATAGCACCCTCTGCTTTCTGGCATAATACCCCTTCCATGCTGTTAAAGGCATCCTCCAATGCCTGCAAGAAATTGAAACGATAAATAAGCCTCCAATGATTGGGGGGGGTGGGGCTGAAAATGCACAGATTGTGGTTAAGCACCCGAATACTCTGATAGTTCTAGGTAAAGATAATTATAGAACTAAAACTGAACCAAAGTAGAGATGAGTTAATGTCTATTTAAAAAAGTGAACCTTTTTGGCATGAGAACAGCCCCAGCATGACCTCCATTCCCTTCGAACTCTACTTTGATACTTGCCGGTGCAGCTATAGCAGTAACTATGCCGATTGACAAACCTAATATCACATAAAACCAATATTCAAATCTATTATTACGAGAAATGTATGATTTTTAGAAAAATAATATAAAACACAATTTCTTAGTTAGCCAACCAAATCACAAAAGATCAGACACAGTTACATATGTAAAATAAACATCATCCCTCCTTTTTTTGTGGAATCTTTATATGAATTAAGCAAATGATGAAGAAATGAATGTACATATGGAAATAGGATCTGTTTTAAAGCTTTATAATGCTTCCTGAGATCACATGATATTTTCAGCTTTTAAGGGGCACGAATTAAATGTTCCATACAAAGTATTATTGTTTTACTAATTGTTTCATTTTGTTTAAATTTTTTACATAACAAGTAAAAAGAAATTTTGAGAGGATGTGCATGGTAATACCTTTGTGATTTGAGATGCCGAACAAGAGAGTATATGATGTTTTTAGGCTTTCTAGGGGCAGGAATGAAATATTTACCTTCCTCCAGTAAGGGACCCTGCTCTATATGCAATTCAACAAAAGCAGCGTAGCTTCCTTCTGCTAAAACCATTTTGGATAAGTCATCTGGACTGAGATTGTAACCGGCAGATTTAGCAGTATCAAAAAATGAAATGTTTTGAGCATCTGCTGCTAATTTCAGGGTATGGACTAAGGCTTCACTCCCTGCCAATAACCGGCTGCACATGTTTAAAAAAAAAATGTAAAGAGGACTATTGCAAGTACCAAACTGCGGTTTTATTTGACTGATGATATTGCAAAATTTGCAATCAAGACAAGCAGTGTTAATTTTTCCACAATCAGTGCTCACCATAATCAAATTTTACCTTAAATTTGCCCGTACCTGTGTTAATTTAAAGCAAGCTCGGATTTATTCAACCGCGTAATTAAAAGAAACTAAACATAAGATTGAGAAGCTCACTATTTTTCTGTCTAATGTAAGTAGCTTGTACCTTCCCAAACAGCTGATACCAAAACGAGTTGGCTCCTCAGATGTAAACATGATAACCTCCAATGGCCTTTTGGGCTGAAAAGCAGACCTTCATAAAAATAAATAAATAAACACGTAAATAAAAACTTTAGCATAATCTATTAGACGAACAATACAAAGTTTTACGCTATACTTTTGCCTAAATTATACAGCCATTCTAACCTTCTAAGCACATTGATTGCTTCAAGGGCGCCCAATACACCTACTACACCATCATATTTTCCAGAAAATGGTATTTCATCTATGTGAGAACCTGTTGCAACAGCTGGAAACCCTTTTTCAGAACCATCCCTGGAAAAAGAACAAATTGATTTACAGTAAGGTAAAGTAAGTTAGTAAGAAGATAATGAAGCTCACGAGGATTGCTGTTTCGATGTTTTACAGTAAGTACCCGATAATGAAGCGTCGATAGCTCATCAATCTGAGAAATACCTCAAATGAAGCGTCGATAGCTCATCAATCTGAGAAATACCTCAAATTAGCTTAAGCTCGCAACATTAAGTACCCGATAATTCACAATAAAAGCAATTAATTACGACTCTTGCCTGGCTTTGTAGCTTCTCTGATTCGACAGAGAATGAATTCAGAGAGAAGGAGAGAATTAAGTGGTGAGAATCGGTGGGGTATCCAGAGAATTCCTCCATTGTTTTCATCGTCGTGTCTTCATTGGTCGCCACTGAGATTGAGTAGAAGAAAGAGATGAGAAGTAAGGTGAGGAGCGAAGTAAGGTCAGGAGAAGGGTTTGGCGGAGAAGAGGTTTGGCGGAGAGTAAATTGAAATTGAGAAGAGGGAAATGAAATATTCGCGGCAGATCGAAAGTTATAAACCGGGAACGAAAATTTTCGGCAGGAAATCACCGACGGCTTGCTTAAAAAAAAAAGGAAACAGTCAGTGATTGAACAATCACCGACGGCTAAATAAAAAAACCAGTCAGTAATTAAAAAAATTACTGACGGCTAAATAAAAAACCAGTCACTAATTAAAACAATCACGGACCGTTCATTTTCACACGGGAAATCAACGGTCGATCTTCAGTGAAATCATTCCAGATATTTTTTAAAATGATCAAGGGAGAACACTAAATATAACTAACATAAAAGTACGGAGGTTTTATTATGTATGAGCTTCGATCCAACACGAAGTGTTTATGGCCATACGATGCTTCAATTTTCAATTAACTAGATGGATGGGTAATTAAAAACAAATTTTGATCAAACTTGGATGCAAGACAATAAATACAGTGCTCTTTAATTTAAACGGTTCCGATCGACCCACAGATGACATATTCCCGTACGTCTTCATTAACTCATGAAGCAAGAGTTTATATTTCATGTTCATGCATAGAAGATGTGAGTCATATGCAACATGCATGTAATGTTATATAATTTAATGTGTTAAAAATCATTTAATTAAGCAATAAACATGTTATAACATTACTTATTGTATAAATATTACTAATATAATTTTCATTGCAAAATATTTTCTACAATTAAACTCAAAATTTCATGTTAATTTTTTTGTTTAAATTATTTGTTATATTACTTCTTTTGATATATAATTAGCATATTTATACTAAAATACGTTAGATTAATTGAAATTATGTTGAATAACACTATATTATGTTAAATTACATTACATTACGCTAAAATAAGGTAAATTACGCTAAAATACAAATGAATAGGGACGATATCTTCACTGAAAAGGCGAAAAACGACGATGAAACTTCAAACGGTCATAAAACGGCGCTCGAGTGTCCGATTTCAGCAAATGACCACTTTTCGGAAAGCTTGCGAAAATGCGCATGCGTCAGTGACCACTATGCCATTTTCTGAAATTCAGAATCGCCAAAAAACAAAGGGAAGAGCCTCAAAACTTGAGTTGAAGTTTCTGATTAAGATTTTCATTTCTATTATTCAATCCAAGTAGCTCAGTAAATTAGTTACATAATGAACTTGTAGAATACCAATTTTTACTATTTTCCAAATTTTTTTACTATTTTTTATGATTCGTGAAAGATGACACAAAATCGGTCTACTTTAGCGTAATTCTGTGTAGCTTAGTGTAATTTACCGTATTTCAGCATAATTAGCGAAGTTATTGTAATTTAACGTAATTTAGTATAATTGAACATAATTTATTGTAATATATTGTAATTCAACATAATTTCAAGTAATCTAGCGTATTTTAGTATAATATGGTAATTATACATCAAAAAAATTAATATAACAAATAATTTAAACAAAAATTTCAAATTTTCAGAGTTAGGTTTCAATATTTTGATCTTCATAGTCTCTCTAAAAAAAAAATAATAATAATAATTATTGCTCAACACCGACTGCTTTTTAAAAAAACAGTCAGTGTTGGTGACTGCTCAACACCGACTGTTTTTTACAAAAAACAGTCAGTGTAAGGTGTGAGCAACACCGACTGTTTTTTACAAAAAACAGTCGGTGTAGGTGACTGCTCAACACCGACTGTTTTTGCAAAAAAACAGTCGGTGTAGGGCATGAGCAACACCGACTGTTTTAAAAAAAAACCGTCAGTGTTGGTGACTGCTCAACACCGACTGTTTTTTCTAAAAAACAGTCGGTGTAGGGTATGAGCAACACCGACTGTTTTTTTTAAAAACAGTCGGTGTTGGTTCACTGACGGTTTTTTGTAATGGAACAGTCAGTGTTGAAGTTCTTCTTATTTACGATTTTATTAGCAGTCTCTACACCGACTGTTACATATTAAAACAGTCAGTGGTTGAGGGTCGGTGAAGGGTTTTTTTGTACTAGTGAAAGTAAACCAACGCAGAAACTTTGTAACAATTCAGGTAGGCTTATACAATTATACAAGCTCCATTTTTCAAATTATGAGTGAAAACAAAATAAAGTGCTTAAAAATGATACATTGAAACCATTAAAAAATATAGCTAAGTTTATGTCTCCTTACTATTTAGTCATGACTCTTGCAATCAACACTCTAATGCTCATTCGGTTTCCAAGTTGACAACCCAAATAAGGTCTGTCCTTTCCATCCCAATAGAAGCCAATTGTTATCTTCATCAACAACAAACTCCTTGTGGTAAAGCTCTCTCACTGTTTGCTTTATCTTTTCCTTGATCAGCGAATCCACCGGCAGCTGCACTAAGCCGGCCCGAAGATTCCTCGCCTGCCACTGCCTATATGTCTCAGGCCTCTCCACTCTCTCTGAACCCTCACAAGCTATTGCATTAATTGCTTTGGGAATTACAAGATACCTTTCTATATAGAGCCTCGCCTCACTCTCTCGAGGCATAGTTGACTCAAAAATATCCAAAAATGTAGAGAACTTGGATACAACTTCCTTAAATCGGGTTGTATAGAACGGCGTACTATACGGGCCATTAAGAATTCCATTAATAAAGACACGTGGTTTGATCTCCTTTATCAAGCATAGAACTTTATCTCGAGGGCAGCTCATGGCAATTGTCTCATCGGCAAGGCTTTGAAGTCGATACATGCAATTTACTACAACAATCTCATCTTTTTCAATCTTAAGATCTTCTAACCTAATGTTCTCCCATTTGGATGCTATACCTTGATACTTGAAACGGATATTAAATCTCTGAGCATATTCTGACAACCGCCTTCCTGTCTCTTCAACTAGTTTGCATGGACGAAAACCCTTTTCTGGAAATTCTATGCCAGTTATGCGGATTTTAGGTGGTGTACTACCTAAGCTCGAGAGACGTTCAAAGAAAGATGACCATAGGAATCCCATTTGGATTCCAAAGTCAATTATATGAACCTTTGCGGCACCTTTTGAGACGTTAAGGATTGTTTGGTTAGAGAAGTGATATGATGCCCTCATAAACGGGCAAGTTGCATGATAAACGCGGAATGCCTTTAAATAATCAGTCACTGTTCCTTGACTTGACAGTAGTTTATGGTAAATGTCACTTCCCGTACCAGCCAAGCGTGCTTCAAGTGCATCCACCAAATAATATGCCATACGTTGGTCGCAGTCTCCCTTAGGGGATGAGTGTTTTCTTATTTGCTTGATGAGTTCAAAGGCCCTGCTGTAGTCGTTAACAGAAACTGCTTCAGAACAACTAATTAGGAGAGAACAAAGATTCACCAAGCCATCTCCAGTTTCCTTCTTTCCTAATTCCTTTATTCCACTTATGTCCACCTGATGCCCCGATGACTCGTTTTTCATTTCTTCTTTTACAATTTCACGTACGGAAATAACCTCTTTTACATATTCGCTACCATGGGAAAGGAGAAATTGATCCAAGTTCTCATTTCTTGTCGGCTCATCTAAGGAAACTGCTTGTTGCTTGCGAGCTCGCCCCTCTGATAGATCTGGTTCTATATTATTACGAGCAGACTTCTTAGCACTAGCCTCATAACATATTGCTTTGTTCTCACTGGCATAGTTTTCTTTGGGTTTTTCATGAAACTCAATTCTATTTGGCTCTAAACCAACAAACAACTTTTCAATCGCTGGAAGAAACTTCATTGCTTCTTCAGCACCCTTTTGGACTTGTGTGGTAAGAAGGCTCTCCATAGATAAAGAAGATATACAGTCCGCACTGATCAAGAGGGGTTCATAATTACTGTATAATGGCACATCATTTTCCGAAACACTTTCAATAGTATTACTGGAACCACTACTTGTAGTGTTATAATTTTGAGTTGGATGGAATTCGATCAAGGTAGGTGATAGAGGGTGCTCTTTTCCAAGGAGATCATAGAATGATTTCTCAGTTTCTCGAATAGCTACCTCTTCTTGATATATGTTTATATCATCATTTATATCTTCTTCTAACAGAATTTGGCCTATGTAGTTGATTACTGCATTGGACGTGAGATCACAAACCTCTTGGCTATTTGTACCATTGCTTATGAATGGATTGGGTGTGGCATTCTGGTGTAGTTTGTCACTCGACATAGTTGGGGAAATTGTCGGGTAACATTTAAAAATGGCTAGGACATTATTCCCTTGTTGGAAATTTCCAAGCCAAAGTCCTTTTGAAGCCGTATGAAGCTATGTGGTAGAATTTGTGCTTTCCAAGTTGCAAAGTGCCCAGTAACTGCAATTTCCACCAAATTGAGTCTTTAATTCCTTATTGCAGAAAAGACAGTTACAAACAAAATAGTAGAATAAAAAGGAATATATACCCAAAGTTTCAAGGTAAAAATATGAGATGATTGAATTGGCAATAAAAAAACTTGCAAGTTACATATTTTTCCTCTTTCACTTGTAACTTGGAGAGGTGGTCATTCTCGATATATATATATATCGAGAATGACCACCTCTCCAAGCAATGATGAAACTTTGTGCAGTATTTTCACCTTGAAAACGAAATGAGGGAAAACGAAATGATGAATTGTGCAGTATTTTCTATTTTACAGTATCGATATGACTATATAATTTGGAAATGCAAACAGGCACGACAGCCTCCAATAAATTATGGATCAGGATTACATTCATTTCAAGTCAGTAAAATTTCCTTTAGATTTGTACCAGTTGGGTTTGGTTTGGGATCCTATGCTGCTTGCATGATTTTTCTCATCAATTAACGTCGTAGTGCATACAAGAAACTGAATTGATCCATTATGTAAAAAAAAGGAAGAAAAAAACTAGTTAGAAGTTTTGTCTAGCTTACTTGGACAAGTGAGGGTATAACTCATTCAGGTCTGGTTCAGGTTTAGATTTGATGATTTGGTCAGTGCTGGTATTGGTGTGACTAAAGAATGTGGCTGTCAGATTCCAGTTACGTCATTCAGTATTGAGCAATTTCGTTCTGATTATTCGATTTCTTGACATCCCAAGCTCATTCAGATTAAAAAAATCAAGAGAGACCATGAGGATATCTCAACTCACATCAAAGTTTTGTCACTCAGGAACACAATAAACTTACTAGGTATTATGGCATGTAATTATAACAATACAAGTCACATGTGCCAAAATTTGTAAGGTTCTATTCTATTTTTGAGGGTTAAGGCGGTCTGAATTGTAATAAACTAGTTAATTGCCTCACTGGTACAGGTTATGCCTTTTTGGTGTTAAAGCTGACTGTTTTGTGGTGACTAGTACTGGTATTGGACCTAATAAGACTGGTACTGGCAAATAAGGCTTTTGTGTGGATTGATGAGGGATACTTTACAAAGGACCTCATTAGCAATAGTCTTTGGGAGAATATTTCGTTTCTGTTGCTTTCATAATTGTTTTGGTTGATGCATGAGTATCTAATTGTATAAACTTGTTTCTATGAATGAATGGGAACATGTATCCTTGTTTAATTAACCTCTTGTTTTTTTTAATGTTAATTGGCAAGGTGCCTACTAACGAATATATTAAAATCAGAAAAAGTTCAGTACATCACCACCACCTACTTACAAGAATAGTTACAGTAACTCTTAACTATTGAACAGCGTTGAAATCCATACACAAAAAACTGATGCAAAATTCAACAAGCCCCCCAGTACCCACCCCCCTCTATAATTTGGGCTTAATTAACCTCTTTACAAAGAAAACCATGTTACATATACTTTGTTATGATAATTAATGTCAGAAGCATTAGTTTCTTGACAAATTTACCCTTGAAATAATAATGCCCATGGACAAAGATTCTTTCAAATATACCAGGAAATTCATTAGATGAAGTAAAGCACGTACCTAACCGTACTCTAGTCTCTGCTTGCTCTGCTTTCTCTGTTGTGAATACAGATAACACTTTCCTGTATGGAAGGACCTGTCTTCTTCTTCTATCTACCCTTCTGCTATCTCTTTGCAAATGGTGGGAATGAAGTGTAGAAAAATCAACTCAGACACAAGGAGCTTGATAAAGGTATTCATCATTTAATTACATTGACAAACGCGGAAAAAAAGGGGAATTTCACGTATACCCCTCAAAAACTTTGAAATTAGGTATCCCCCCTCTAAAGTTCATAATATAATATTGAGGGATGCTTCTATGCACTTAAGGACCTATTTGTAAAATAAATATATTTTTATTTTCAAAGTTCAAACAGTCGATCCGACCGTTCAACATTATCTCCATATTAAAATGTACTTGCAGGTCAAATTTTACATTTTTTTGAATTTTTTACTATTTATTAAGTATTTTACAAAAATAGTCAAATTCAGACCATTGAATTTTGTACTCATCTTAATAAATAGTAAATAAATTCAAAAAAATGTAAAATTTGACCTCCAAGTACATTTTAATATGGAGATAATGTTGAACGGTCGGATCGACTATTTGAACTTTGAAAATGAAAATATATTCATTTTACAAATAGGTCCTTAGGTGCATAGAAGAATTTGCCTATAATATTTACCTTCTAAACTTCAAAAACTCACAAATGTACCAATTTTATTGTCTTTTCTATTAAAATTCATTTTAAATTTATAAAATGTCCATTTTACCCTTTGTTAAAAAAATGTAGTATGTTTGAGAAAAATATTAGTCTTCTAATTGATCTTGAGTCATTTCTCTACTTCCGACACTTACATAAACATGTACCTAAAATGTTAGTGGGTATGCATTAGAAGTAGCGAAATGACCCATTTACACTAAAAAAATTGACCAAACATTTTTATAAAACATGCTACATATCTATTTATTTTTTAATAAAGGGTAAAATTAGTACTTTATAAATTTAAAATTTGTTTTTATTGGAAAACATAATAAAATGGATATATTTGTGAGTTTTTGCAATTTAGAAGGGAAAATATGATATTATGAACTTTAGAAGGGGAAATACATAATTTTAACGTTTTTGAGGGGTATACATGAAATTCTCCCCGGAAAAAATATCCTAGACTAGATATACCAAAAGAGTCAAAGCTTGTATGCGCTTGAATACTCTACAATTGTAGGATCTAACGCATGGTACCGAGCTCTCGGAGCATAATTTCTATTTTCTTTAATGATTGGAGAGGATCTGAACCAAATAAACTAGGGACTTTTAAGGCAAACTTCTTTACTTTATGAAACCAAATAAAACATCATATATTGTGTTTTACTGCAATATAATTTGGGATAATCCCCGATATTTTTATTAATATCCTCAATTAATTAAAAAAATTCAGATACCCTCGATATATTTTTTGTAAAATTCCGTAGCAGTTCTGTTTTTTTTTTTAATTTTCAAAATGAAAACAGTAAACTTTTTTTTATAGTATATCCTACATATGAATACCAAAATTGCTAAACTAAATTTCAAATAAAATATTTGAACTAAAAAATGAAAATATAACAAAAAAAAAAATCTAGATTTGAGACTTCATACATTTACATGAACAATATGTAAGAAAGAGTATGGTAAAGGACAAGGAAATCGAAAATTAGATCGAAAAAAAACTTACTCATAAACTTCAATTGAAGTTTTGAGCCTCTTCATTTTGTTTTTTTTATAATTCTGACTCCACCGGAATACCGATGAACGATGCGTCATACGCTGAAATTAGACACTCGAGCGCCGAGATATGTCCGTTTGAAGTTTCTTCATCAGATATTGCCTTCTCGATGAAGATATCATTTCTCTTGCCTTATTTCTCACTCTAGCCTCGTCTATATTCGGAGAGATGTCTCAAATAAATACATGTACAACCTACGCGTGCTTTAGAAATGAGAGAAATGACTTAAAACAAATAGACATAGATGCATTATAACATGAATGCACAAATCGATGACGTGAAAAAGTTTGTATTTATTTTATCACACACGGATCTTATAGTAAAACCGTGTACAATTGTTGGAGCATTCATAAATGCCCATCTAAAAGAAGGATGCCTATTTTTTTAATTGAACTAATACAGTGTTTCTGTTTTATTCTGTCATTTAGTTATGGTTTTATATTGTGAAATTGTTATTAATCATAAAAATAATTAATGAACAATTTTACTCAATTAATCCTCAATTTTTCACAAAAATAAAAAAATAACATAACCGTCAGGATTTCTGAAGGTTTACTTCGGGACTGATTCCTGACAATTGGGGCATTTAAAAAAACTATATATCAGGGATAATCCAGATGGCATTTAAAAAAAAAAAATCGAGGGCATTTTTGTATTTTTTTTTTAATTGAGGATATTAATAAAAAAAAATGGGGGATAACCCAGAGATACGGTTATTCTGTGAGAAATGGTGAATTGGTGATAATTTTATCTCGTGTTATTCCGCTCCTAGATATCACCTAAAAGCAATGGTTTAAATAGCGATTATAGCGGTATAGCGGGACGGTTAAAAAAAATAAGCCATTGCACTAAGTAGCTAGCTATAGCTAGCTATAGCGCCGATAGCTAGCTATATATCGCCCATAGCGCCATAGCTTTTAGAGTCCAAAAAAACTATAGCGTAGCTATAGCTAGCTATTTAGAAGCATGCCTAAAAGAGATAATTGTTGGAAACCACACCAGGCCACTAGTTTTGACACTTTGACTTTAATGTTGATGTGAATATGTGATATTATTATCAAGCTTGTTTTGTGTTAGCTTGTCAAAGCAGGACCTGGGCCGGCTTTTATGACCTAGCCTTGCTTAATAGCTAATATATAACTACGCGTCTATACCGAATTCTTTTACCTATGTATCATTCTAGATGCGTTTGAGCAATCTTATGCCAGAACTCTATTCAGGTAACTCAGTAAATTTCTGATTCCGTGCATATAAACTTTGAATAGTAGAAATCAACTTGTAAAATTTGAAAAAAAAAAAAAAAATGCCTAGGATATCCACCAATTGTATCAGATACAGAAGTTAATTAATCTCCTTACAAACCAAAAGAAGAGACATAACATTCTAAACACGTCAAGTATGAAAATAATGGCTATGTTATTTCTTGTGTCCAACTCCACAACAAAAGAAACAACTGGTATCATCTGACTTGACAATTATCTTGCCATTTTTCAGTTTCTTTTGAGTGTACTCTGCAGCTTCTTTATTATCTCTTATTTGATTGTTTCCTCTTATCTGAAACCTTAACTTTTGGAGGTTGTACCAACATGGGCCATTTCTGTCTGAAATTTCAATATTTCATCTTCATGCACACAATATGTGTGAAGGGATATCAATGCTAAGTGCACTAAAAGATCATCAGAGATCTTAGACTTGAGTGCATCTTAGATTTGAAACAACATTCGACATCTCCATAATGTATTTTCTAATATTTCAGTGAGGTGAGTCTTGTTAAATAATGTACTAATTTGAAACTTTTCATTTTTTATCGAATTTCTTCTCAATGTCATCCAAAAATTTCTTAATGGTAACAATCAAATCTGAAATTACGTCCCTTAATGCCTCTTGATGGACCTCTTCATTATCACAAGACACATGTGATTTTGATTTGTCCCATTTTTCCTTCTCCTTCTGATCATCAGAAGTACTCTTATCCGTAAGAGTGGGAGATATCTTCTTAATGCAAGGCACATATCCTTAACACCGAGAATTATTACTATGTTTTCATGTCAAATTTGAAATTAGTTCCATTCAACATAAAAAAATATTGTTTAGGCCTTTAACAATGCTAACTGAAAAATTACGAACAAAAAATTACAAATAACAACATGAATAAAAAATTCTGAATTTATAAATTACATTCAATAAAGGCCCAACTTACTCAAAATATAAAATATATGAGGTGATTTCTCCTTTTGTTACTATACACACGAATTTCACAACCAGGTAAGTCTCAGGTAAGTCAGGGATCCCTAAGGATACACTTCGAATTCCGACTTGTCTAGACAGAACTTTCCTAGACATTGTTACATTCATAGTATCGTAACTTATCTTAATAAACCATCACATTTTATGAGTCTTAAAATCATCTTAAAACAAAGAATCATTTTTCCATTAATTGATTACCGGAGGGTAATGAATTAATTTCTTATAATACTTTGGCGCAATATTAAAGTGTTGATAATTCAATAACATATCGACAACATGCCTTCCGGAGGGCCAATATTATTGACATATGTAAAAAAAAAATATATACTTTATTATCACTAAATTGTACATATAATTTCAACAACCATCACCTTTCGGAGGGCCAATAAATGATTGTTTCCATTAAATGCACACTTAATTTCCTTTTATACAATGAACTTAAATCAACTTTGTCAAAAGAGGTATCGGAGGGCACGATAATGACTCAATCAATTATTCAAGGTATATATATTTAAATTTAATATCTTTATAAGAATTATAATTTATACCTTAGCCATAAAATACAAGTGCAATTAAATAAATATATATAATTACATCATAATAACTACAATTTTAATCTCAGAAAATATTTTGAAATTCTCCAAAGAGTTGTGCGGCCCCCACAAACTTTTGTGCGGTCTGCCAAATTAAAAAAGATATTTTGTGCATCCGCATAAAAAACCGTGCAATCGCATCAAAATGCGTGTGGCCGCATCTTTGTCTGAGTAACTATAAAACTGCATTTATTATACTGAAATTGACCCATGATCTCAAGAGATTGCTTAATTTTGGAAACACCTTAATAACCTTTTAAATTTAGAAATTTAATTCCAAATCTATATAACCTTTCAAATTTAGAAATTTAATTCCAAATCTGTATATTCTTTTTTCAGAAAATTTATCAAAAAATAAATTTCACCAAAACCCAAAATTTCACAACTGCCTATTAAAATTTGTGTGGAATTTTGTGTGGCCTTGTGCGTCCGCACAGAGGGTTGCACAAACTCTACTAGGATCGAATTTTGATTAGAATTTTGCGATTTCAATTGAAAATCTTCTAGCAAATTCTAAACAACTTAATAACTGAAAAACAAACAATTATGACTTGTAAACTTTTACAAATTTTGTGCTCTCCAAACCAAAATTTTTAGATCTAAAACAATCAAGAAAAATCCAACAAAAAACCAATGAAAAAAATCATCAATAATTCCTAATTGTCTTTAGATCCTAAAAGACTTAATCCTTCGGCATAGGAAGGCTCTGATACCACTTATTGGGGAATCATAAATGCCAAACAATGTCTTATAGATCAAACAATTAAATCTCATTTAGGGGTTAAACACTCACACCCTGGAAAAGGAGAAACAATTTCTCACCTTAACCTAAGGACCGTCCTATGCCAAAGAGACCCAAAATATAAATCAGAAGTGCGGAACATAATACATGATTCCATGTCGTTTGTCATGGAATATCCAAGTCTTGGTAGAGCAACAGCCGTCTCCGTGAGCACGAGACAAGTCTTCAATGGCAAGAAGCCCTTCTCACTTTTTTGTCGTATAGTTGTGGATCAAGTCTTCTAAGATAGTAAGATATGGCCCTTGAGAAATCCTCCCCAAATTTTCTAATATATTTTTTTTCTCTATTCTTTGATGGTAGAAGAAGAAGAAAAGGCATACAGATCTGTATTTTTTTATTTAGAAAAATATTTTTTCAGTTTCTATGCTTTTCTATATTATCTTGTGTCTTGGAGACCAATCCTTATATATAGTGACTTATCTGATTATCTGTCAACTTCAAAAAGATATTTTGTGCGACAGCATCAAAACTCATGTTATCGCATCAAAATATATTACATATTAGATCACTTAATATGTAAAAAAAGTATTTTGAACCACACATATTGAGCATATAATATTTTGAAACACGGGTAATATTACATATCTAACATATTAGATCACTTAGTATACAATTTATAATTATATTACATATATGCTCAACGTTGGATTATGATCCAACAATAAATATTTTCCGGCTAAAAATATTGGAAACTGCAGTTACAATATTTTGTTTGAAAATAGAATAAATTTCTAAGCAGGTTACGATATTTTGACAAATTAGTTTGACAATATTGACAACGTTAAAAAATATTAAAAATTGTTCAGTAAATTATATTTATACTTTATCACTTTATATATATAAAAATTAATAATATTTATATAAGTTCACCAATAAATATTTAATGATCTTTGATGGAATATCAAACAAATTTGGAAATTACGTGAAAATTGATGCACAATTAATTTACAAGAAAAATATTATGTCTATAATTGTTTATTTTTATAACTTTTTTGACATAAGTTGAAAATTATTATTGTTGAAATTGTCAACATAAAAATGTTTTTGACATAAAAATCCTAATTATTTTTATTACATAAACTATCAACGTCAGGGGCGGACCCACATGGTCCGAGGGAGGGGCAGCTGCTCCCCTCCTGGATTTGAGTTTTAGTGGAGATCGGGACGTTCCGATCGACTTTGCTCCCTCCGAAAAAAATTTGCCCCTCTCTTGATGTTTGATTTGTAATTCGGGTTAAATTTAGGATTAAAATTAAAATAAATTTCTTGAATTATGATTTGTAATTCAAATTATAAGTTAGAACATCAGAAATTAAAGTCAGATTATTGAAAAGTATAAGTTAAAGTATTATTTTTCATCAAGTATCTAATTAGTTAATATGTTTAAATTCAATTAGCTATTTAAATCCGGTTCGATATTTTTTCGTCTCGCGACGAAAATTCTAAGTCCAACCCTGCAGTCCATTAAACAGTGTGTAAAATAAAAAGAACCTAAACAGGTTGAAGGTCTCATTGCGACCTAGTATAGAATAAATGATCCTAGAAACCTCGGTTGGCTATCATATGCACTACGTGGTGAGTCCACCACCTCACAAATTGGGATTTGATGGTCGATTATGGGAAACAAATCTGTTGCGATTCAAATAAATTGCAGGGATCTGTTATTTCAAATTCAACTTTTTATTTGTTTTGAGATTTGTACATAAAAACCTCTTCTATCGAGATTCGTGCATTCTAAAAAATAAAAAGTTAAATTTGAAATAACAGAGTACTGCAATTCCTTTGAATCACAATAGATTTATTTCCTCGATTATGGTAACTTCACTCTTTTCATCGAATCCATTGGCTGATTTTATATGTTTTTGTGTTGTATATTACAAGTTGAAAAAATAGCTCGAACTCGTGAATTACTCGAATCAGCTCGTGCTGAGGTAACTCATAAAAGAAAATTTTAATTAATAGACAACTCCAAAAAATGAACAAATTATCAATTTACAAAATTAACAATCTATAAAGTTAATCTACAAATTACCAAAACAATCCACAATACATGATAATGATAATGATAATAATAATAATAATAATAATAACAATAATAATAACAATAATAAAGTCTAGTAATTACCAAATTATCAAAACCATCAATTATTTACAACACAACCGAGCCAATTAACTCGAGTTGGTAATGAGCGAGTTAGGAGCAACTCGAACTCATCTCGTGAGTCAACCGAGTCAGCCAAGTAATTAATAGCAATAGAGAATAGTGCATTACAATGGCTAGTTGTTTGTTGCCTTGTAACTATAAATAGGGACAATTGTAAACAGAAAAATAAGAATGTAAATACAATTTATTTTCTTAGCCTCTTCTCTCTTTGTCTTACAAAAATAACATGGTATCAGAGCCATAAGAGTTTTGTGACCTGAAAAAATACAAAATCACAACAAAATTCAGCAAAAGAAAGATGGCTCAAGAAGGGCAAATCGAGGCAACAAATTTCTCCAAGCTAACAAACACTTTGCTCAATGGCAAAAATTACGTGTCATGGGCAAGGGCAACATCCAGGACCCTGAGTGATCGAGAGATGTTAGAATACATCGATGGAGAAAATAAAAAAACCAGAAGCTGCATATTCGGCAAAACTGACTGAGGAAGAAAAAAATCGGCAGCAAAACTGTTGAGAACCACAAACGATAGAATCATCACCTTACTCATGAACTCAATGGAGCCGGTTGTATCTGACCACTTTATGATGAGAGAAACGGCACATGAGTTGTGGAAAGCTATAAAAAGCCATGTATGATCAGCAAAATAATTTATCACATATTTATCAACTTATGCATGAAATTCAACAAGAAAAACATGGGTTAATAAACAATACTGAGTACCTTAGTGCTCTTGAAAAAAACACAATGAGCTTCGATCCTATCGGCCAATAATAATAGATCTGGCCACACTCCAGAAGCAGGCCAAAGAGGATGATATTTTTCAGTACCTCGCGGATCTAAACCCGAGTTATGAAGCAGTAAGATCTCAAATCATGACCACGGTACATCTTCCTTCTTATTCTCAAATTAAAAATTTAATTCAACAAGAGGAAAGTAGAAGACTTGCCATCTACTACTGGTTGTCTTTCTTATTCTACTTGTTGTCTTTCTTATTTTACTTGTTGTCTTTCATCTACTACTGTTTGTATTTCATTTTCTTCTGATTGTATTTCATCTTTTTCTAGTTGTATTTCATTTTCTTCTAGTTGTCTTTCATCTTCTACTAGTTGTCTTTCATATTCTGCTGGTAGTCTTTCATCTTGTACTAGTTGTTTTTCATCTTGTACTAGTTATTTTTCTCTTCTACTTGTTGTCTTTCATCTACTTCTGGTTATATTTCATGTTCAACTGGTTGTCTTACATCTTCTACTAGTTGTATTTCATCTTTTTCTAGTTGTATTTTATTTTTTTATTGTTGTCTTTAATCTTGTACTGGTTATTTTTCATGTTTTACTAGTTGTATTTTATGTTCTACTGGTTGTCTTTTATCTTCTTGTTGTTGTTTTTCATCTTCTACTAGTTGTCTTTGATCTTCTTCTAGTTGTCTTTCATCTATACTGGTTGTTTTTCATATTCTACTGGTTGTCTTTCTTGTTCTGTTTGTTGTCTTTCATCTACTACTTGTTGTATTTTCCATCTTCATCTACTTGTATTTCATCTTCTTATAGTTGTCTTTCATTTTGTACTGCTTGTCTTTCATATTCTACTGGTTGTATTTCATCTTCTACTCGTTGTCTTTCATCTTGTACTACATGTCTTTCATCTTCTTCTCGTTGTCTTTCATCTAGTACTGGTTGTCTTTCATGTTCTACTGGTTGTCTTTCTTGTTCTACTTGTTGTCCTTCATGTTCTACTAGTTGTCTTTCATATTTTACTGGTTGTCTTTCATCATCTTCTAGTTGTTTTTCATCTTCTACTGGTTGTTCTTCATCTTCTTCTAGTTGTCTTTCATCTTGTAGTGGTTGTTTTTCATCTTCTACTTGTTGTCTTTCGTGTTCTACTGGTGATTTTTTACTGGTTGTTTTTCATCTTCTACTAAGGATGGCAATGGGCCTAGCCTACGGGTATTTTGCCAAGCCCAGGCCTAGCCTGCCCGTAAAAAATTAATGGCCCGCCTGCCTGGCCCAGTCTAACGGGCTTGAAAATCTAGGCCCGGCCTGCCCATAGGCTTTTCCTCCAGGCCCAGGCCTGCCCGTGCCTGCCTGCCTGTGCCCATGGGCTGCCTTACCCGGCTCGGCCCGGCCATGCCCAATTCATTTTTTGAGGGGAATTTCTCCAACTTTTTATTTTCTTTTCCAGAAACTGTAGCCTGTTGGTATGCATTAATTCCAAATACAAGTATAACTGTAAAGATAATTTTTACGACGAGAAAATAAGAGACAATTAAGGCAGAAGCAATTACACAAATAACCAATTACACGAAGAAATGATGCATAATTGTTATTACAGCAAGTCTAATTTAATAGCAATTACACAATTACACAAATAAGCAACAATTACACAAATAAGCAATTACACAATTACACAATCACACAAATAAGTTCAATTTAATAGCAAAACAACAACGAGATGTAATTTAACATAACAAACAACATAGTTTCCCATAATTCAACAAAGTATAATTTAACAATAAGATAAAATAAAAATTTAACACAATTACACAAATATTGGTAATAACAAAGCATTGAACCCACTACTCCTCTTCTTCTTCTATTGCTCTCATCTGCAATATTAATTCATACAAGAAGTTATATAAATTAATTTCTTCTATTTTGTATAAACTAAACCTTTGTATTAGGCAGCAAAAAATAGACAGCAGCTATATATATATAAAATAGAAGAAATAGGCAGCAGCTATATATATACAAAATAGACAGCAGCTATATATATACAAAAATAGGCAGCAGCTATATATATGCAAAAAATAAGCAGCAGCTATATATATGCAAAAAAGGCAGCAACTATATATATGCAAAAAATAGTCAGCAGCTGCCCTATATATATACAAAATTACAATCAGCAGCTACCCTAAGAGTTATATATCTATACTTACCCAATTTTTTAATAACATCCAATTAATAAAAAATAAGAAGAAGAGTTACCTCAGCATCTACATCTCCATCTCCATCTCCATCTAAATACTACAAAATTGAGACTATACGATATTATACCTTCGAAATCAGCCCTTAACCAATTTTGTGCGCATGCTAGAGCTTCAACAAGTTGAGGATGAAGTCTATTTCTTTGTGGACTAATTATTCGCCCGCCCATGCTAAAAGCTGATTCGGATAAGGGTGCTTATTTTACTTTAAAAAAAAATGTGTCAATCCCAATTGCAAACAATATGGAAAATTTATGTTGAGTTGGGCTGCAAAGGAAACAGAACAAACAAATAACTATTAAAATCTCTATTAATTTTCAAGTAGAGCTGATATTAGGCTCTAAAATTTCAACCCATGCTGGACAAGCTTAAAACATGCCATTTTACGCTCAAAATCAGAACCAACGACATTCATAATTAGTGCAATACGCTCAAAATTAAACCCTTTGACAAGTTTGCTGAATTAAATCGGTACTAGAAAATCGGTACCTACGACATTCATTATGTACCAGAAAATCGGTACTAGTCTACCAGAAAATCGGTACCTATGAATTCAGTACCTAAGAGAGTTTTGAACTCAGTACCTGACAAACCCAACCCGAGCTAGCAAGACTATGCCATCCACCCCTGCTGGTACAGTGGTACTCCTCTGCTGGTCCGAACCGTAAATGACACGGAGGAGTCTGGTGCGGTGCTGGCGGTGCGGTGCTGGCGGAGAGAGATGGAGTGAAGGAGTCTGGTAGAGAGAGGAGTGAAGGAGTGAAGGAGTCTGGCGGTGCTGGCGGTACTGGTGGCGGCGATCTAGTAGAGAGAGGAGGCGATCCAATTTCGCAAAGAGAAAGAGAGAGTAATGGGAGTGGCCGTCTGGGAGATAGAGAGGAGAGGATAGGGATTAGGGAATAGGGACAGAGTGAGAGAACGGGAGAAGAGAGGAATAACGTCTAGTTGTATTTCATTTTGTACTAGTTGTCTTTCATTTTGTACTGGTTGTCTTTCTTGTTGTGCTGGTTGTCTTTCATCTACTACTGGTTGTATTTCATCTTCTTCTAGTTGTATTTCATTTTTTTCTAGTTGTATTTTATTTTTTTTTAGTTGTCTTTCATGTTCTACTAGTTGTCTTTCGTCTTCTACTTGTTGTTTTTCATTTTCTTTTAATTATTTTTTATCTTGTACTGGTTATTTTTCATGTTCTACTGGTTGTCGTTCATTAACTACGGTTGTTTTTCATGTTCTACTGGTTATCTTTCATCTTCTTCCAATTGTATATCATTTTCTTCTAGTTTTCTTTCATTTTGTACTGATTGTCTTTCATGTTCTACTGGTTATCTTTCATATTCTACTTGTTTGTCTTTCATTTTTTACTGGTTGTTTCTAATGTTCTACTGGTTGTTTCTCATGTTTCTCAGATTCCAAGACCCACAAGTGGTTGGGCTTTGGAAAAATCCGATTATCGATAAATATGGTCTTGCTGTTTTTTCTTCAACATGTTCTCCTTTTTGGAAAGGAGTACTCAACGAGATTGCTACTGTTTCTCTTGGTTTTAGCAAGTTATTAAGCAATGGCTCTACTATTCTTTTTTGGAAGGATAGATGGATGTGAGAAATTACCCTTAGCTCCTTATACCCTAACCTATTTCAGATTGCTAAAGATCCTGACTTATTAGTAATTGAAGCCTTACAACAATCTGGTATGCATGTTGAGTTTATTGGACAACTTACTGGTGTTTGTTTTGCAGAATGGCAAGCTTTACATGCTAAACTTAGTGACCTTACCCCTGATCCTATTTCCCCTGATTCTCTTCAGTGGAGATGGTCCAATACTGGGTATTTTTCAGTATACTCCTATTATAATTGGTTAGAAAATGGTGGCATAATCAATCACGACTATGACTCCATTTGGGGCTCCAAACTACTCTGATATTATCTTAATCTTATTATCCAAATAACTTGTCATTAAAAAAAAAAATGTTCATTGAGTAGCCAACTGAAATGACTGGTTAGAAATAGAAAGAATGAGTATATAAGCTTTGACATGTAGAATATTTTGTTGGAAGATGTGATCATTATTCATCCACCGGCTCAATTTGTGTTGGAGTTGAATTTTTTTTTTTTTTTTAAAGTGTACTATGACACCGATTTTCATTATAAGAAATCATTACAAAATTCACTGGTACCAGTGGTATCATATACCAAACAAACAAAGTCTATTGATAGGTAATATAATACCAAAGCAACAAACCAAAAAACAGTACTAAAGCCCTATTATCTCCATCATTAGAACATCTATCGACCACATAGAAAACTTAAAAAACAGCCCCTAAAATGTTCTCATATCACCAATATACCAAAATATGCAAAATAAACCCTGTAAACTAAGAAATTGCATGACTCTGCGAGCGAAGCCATAGAAGGCAAAATCGGCAGTTCCGGAGCGGAATCGGCCGTTCCGGATCGGGATCGGACGCTACCGATCCGATTTCAAACTGATTTACGCAGTTATTGAAGATTTCATTAAATTTCGGCCGTTCCGGCATCATTCCGGTCAAATTTCTGCCGTTCCGATCTTATTTCAGACAAATTTCGTCCGTTTCGGACCGAAATAGACCGATTTCACCGAAACGGCCGAAATGCGAATTAACCAAACTCAAAAAAAAAAATTTGAACTCCCTACAAATCGAACTCGTGCCCTTCAGCATGCATGGCAACCAAACACAACTCCACTACACCACACAATCTTTCTTGTTTAAAACTACAACTCATTTCTATATATCCTATTTCAATTTGTACCTCCATAAGGTCACAGATTAAAACTACAACTTCTGTAATAATTGAAATAAGATATCAAAAGACTTGTTCAAGCAACCACAGCAAAAAAATATCATTCATTCAACTACACCAAAAAATTGTTCAAGGTCAAGGATTGAAGAGATATCAAAAGAATTGTTTAATTTTTTCCTAAATTTTTCTAAATTTTTTTATCAATTTTTCTACATTTTTCTAAATTCAACAACACCAAAAAAAATTTCTAAATTTTTTTATTAATTTTTTCCTATTTTTTTAGTGTAAAACAAGCTTCTGCCAAAAAAATCCGATTTTCCGATCCAATTCGACTGATCCCGACCAATTTTTCCGATCCGGATCAGAATCGCTCGGTGCTGATCCCGATCCCGATACTGTTTTTTCCTTCTATGGCTGAAGCTACTCTCAGAGTCTCCAGAAGAACTATCAGCATCTCCATTGTAACTTATCTCTGCTCCAAGCATAGAGATTGAAGCCCGTGTATTCACCATGGAGTTGAATTGTTATTTTTATTTTTATAATATAATCCCACCGCACATCTGTACTAATCATGATGTAGCGTAACACAACAAAATTCAAAATTCTCAATCTTATCAAACCTTAGCTAAATTTTGTCTTTCTTTTGGAATAGTCGCATCGCATCATTAAAAATGGTATTCTCAGTTATCATTTGTTGTTTTGACCGTTGAATCCTGATAGTTGCGTCCAGATAAGCCAATAAATCAGATAGTTACATGAGAATATTTTATTTCTATGGAAAAATTAATTAAAGTCAGATCGATTTACGGTCATAATTGATTTGAAGCGTTGAATCTGAAATGCACGGTCCCAGTCTCTATCAAGCTCTTCAATCTAATTTTACTCCCCGCTCCAACCTACTACTACTATATATTAATATATGTGTTGGATTTCATCTACGTCTCTGTCTGCTCAAAGATTACTATTTACTTTCTCTCCCAAGTTATTCTCTTTAAATTTCTGAACAATAACCTAGTTCCTTCTCAGAAACCCAACCACTGTAACCAATTATGGTTAATGAGAATGAGGGCTAGACCCCATTTACTTTCTCAAAATAACCTAGTTCCTAAAATTCACTGGCGAGTCCGAAGCAGAGATAAGCTATTTTGCAAATCAATTGGCCCCATCTCAATTCTCAATTTCTTATTTGGATAATAAGATTAAGAGAGACAAGGTATATTTTACTGTTTTCTTCCCATCAATTTTGGTGTTGCTTTGTAATAATAGAATCCTGCTTGTTTTCCTAAGCGGAATCAATTTGTGAAGCATTCAAGACAGTAGTCATAATTTTTATATTTATCAAATTTAATACAATTTTATATTTTTCAAGTGTTTTCTTGCATAATTTCACTATGTTGACTTGGCAATGTCGAATTGTCGATTTCAATGAACTTTGTTGATATTACTCGGGCAAGTGGTTGGATGTTCTTGTGATTATAGCAAAATTAATTCATAGTGGAAGATTTGTGGTGTTACCAGTCGTGGGTCCTGGTCAATTTTTATACTTTTTTATCAAGCAGAGAATTTTAGGAATATCTGGGGTGATATATTTGTTCATCATATAAGATGAAATTTCTGAATTAATCTTTAGGCTCAACTTCAATAGTAAAAAAAGTCCCCTTATTGTGTTTTATTAGAAAACATAATTTCTGGACTATAGAATTTGAGCAAGCATAAGAGTAAAACATACATATGAACTAAATCTAACTGGATCATTCTGTTGGCCAAAAGTATATATTACATCGTGAAAAGTTAATTTGTCATTATGAATGGATTTTTCCTTTTGATCTCTTTGATTTTATTTGTTCTTTTTTATACTTTCATTAAAGACAGTGGTTGCCATACAAGATATCTTTAGAACAATAGTTGCATAGAGTGGCTAATTGCAACATCTTTATTTCTAAACAGGTATGATTTGGGCAAATAGGAACTGTAGAACACTTCTCTTTAGTAGTTCGTGAATAATTTGATATGGATTCCGGTTTCAACCTTGTTGAACTTTCTGACACAATAGACAAGGTGGTGCAGGATGATTCTAACACAAAACAGAATGCCTCATGCTCTGCAACAGATGATGAATCAGAGCCCTATTGTGCAAGCGCCAATAAAGGGCCATCCAAAGGAAGTATAGATTGCAACATTGCACGGGAACCTCAGATAGATACTATTAAAAGCACTGAAGAAATTAGTGATCTCAACTCAAATGCCGTAATCCGATACATAAGCCACGTGCTACTTGAAGAAGGCACAGACGTGAAAATAAGCACATATGGTGAAGAGTTAGCTCTCTTTGCCACTGAGAAGGTCTTTCATGATATTCTTAGACAAGAGTACTATCCGGTGCCTGATGAACCTTTGCTACATGACCCTACAAACCAAATGAGCTCTGTTGATTGTACGAACAACGAAAAATCAAATCCTGATGGGGAAAAGGAATTGATAAAAAATGTTTTTGGGCATGATGTCATCGCTTGTAAACCACCTTTATTGAGTGATGATCTGACAGTGGTCTTAACTGTAGAGAGCCTCTCAGCCCAGCAATTCCAGAAAGGAACTGAAGAAGCAATGAAGTTTCTCCCAAACATTGGTGAGTTCTTTATTAATGGTGAGTCGAGTGGATCAATTAGTGGCAGTGATCACCCAACCAAGACCAAAAAGAACCTTAGCTTTAGTGATTTGGATCAATTAGTGGGCAGGGCACCAAAGCAAGTTGTTGTTTACTCTGATGAGCCAATTAGAAATGAAAATTTTGATAAGGTTTTTCTACCTGGGGGTCTGAAGTATATCATAGATGATCCCATGTTGAGTGAAATCATGCAAAATGAATTGAAAGATAAGTCTCGGCGAACTCGGACCAAAACATCTAACTATGCAATGAAACAAGATAAGGACCAAACAATAGAAGAACCAGTGGATCTTAGATCTCTTCTTATCTATTGTTCTCAAGCAATCTCAGCAAATGATCATTCCTTGGCGAGTGAATTGATATGTAAAATTAGGAAACACTCATCCCCAAATGGAGACTGGTCCCAGCGTTTGGCATACTGCTTTGTAAATGGACTTGAAGCTCGTTTGGCTGGCACTGGAAGTGAGATCTATCATAAAATGCTTTCAAATAAACCAGGAATCATTGACATTTTGAAGGCTTATCGCAAGTACCTCGTGTCTTCTCCTTACATGAGAACATTAGTCTATTTTACCAATCAGACAATACTAAATAACATTTCCAGACATGTAAGGAAGGCCCATATAATAAATTATGGCATCATGCATGGGTTCCAATGGCCGCCATTTTTCGAGCATTTCTCTAACTGGGGAAGCACACCCCCCACAATCCGAATCACCATGATAGAAGTTCCAGAGCCAGGTTTTCGTCCAAGAAAGCGAGTTGAATTAATAGGGAAGAGGTTAGCAGATTATGCAAGCAGCTTTAATGTACCATTTGAGTATGAAGGTATAGCATCCAAATGGGAAAATGTCAAAGTTGAAGATCT
The DNA here is from genome assembly GCA_025461045.1 of Carex parvula. Classification (NCBI taxonomy): domain Eukaryota; kingdom Viridiplantae; phylum Streptophyta; class Magnoliopsida; order Poales; family Cyperaceae; genus Carex; species Carex parvula. The sequence continues at coordinate 104,797 of JAJGRW010000758.1, forward strand.
GAAAATAGCCGATGATGAAGTTGTTATAGTAAACTGTGCTCTGCATTCTGAAAAATTATCTGACGAGGGTAATGGTTCGGATAGTCCTAGAGATATTTTTCTAAACACCATTAGAAAGATTAAACCATGCGTATTTATTCATGGAACTAATAATGGTGCATACAATTCCCCCTTGTTCCCTCTTCGATTTAGATCTGCTTTATTGCACTTTTCTTGCTTGTTTGAAATGCTTGGTTCTAACTTGCCTCGAGATAGCCCAGAAAGGCTAATGATTGAGAGAGATGTGCTCATCCCAGAAGCAACCAATGTAATAGCATGTGAGGGTTCTGAGAGGCTGGAGAGGCCAGAGACTTATAAGCAGTGGCATGCGAGAAAACTCCGAGCTGGATTGGTGCCTCTGTCAGTAGATTTAATGATTAAGAAAAATTTGAAGGATTTTATGCGAAGATACTACAGCAAAGAGTTTGCTATAGATGATGACAATGGATGGCTTCTAGTGAGCTGGAAGGGAAGAATTTTGTATGGTCTGACTACATGGAAATCCACTGAAGTGTAGTTTCTTGGTGATGAATTGTATGAAATTTATGTTAATTACTGTTATTTTTGTAAGAGAGAAGATATGTGAGAAAACAATTTATTGTTGTAATTTTATTTTCAGCTTTACATGTATTAATTATTGTTGTAAGAAAAATAAAAACTAGCCGTTGTACTATTAATTACAACTACTAACCACTAACCTATTAATTATATGACACTATTCCCTACAACTAGCCGTTACAATTCAAATTTGTAACTAGCCGTTATTTTTAACACTCCCCCTCAAGCTAGGAATGTATATATCGTACAATCCTAGCTTGTTTGTAATTTTCTCAAATGGACCCGGATCCAAGCTTTTAGTGAAGATATCCGCAAGTTGATCTTCACTTTTTACGTATGGTGCTTCAATTTCTTTTGCTTGAACATTTTCTCTAATAAAGTGACAATCCATTTCTATGTGTTTTGTTCGTTCATGAAACACGGGATTTGAAGCTATGTGTCGTGCCGAATTATTATCGCAATACATTTTCATCTGTTCTTGAGTTTTAAATCCCATGTCTAATAGGAGTTGCTTGATCCAAGTTAGTTCACTTACGGTTGATGCCATAGCATGATATTCCGCTTCAGCGCTTGATCGTGCTACAATATTTTGTTTCTTGCTTTTCCATGTGACTAGATTTCCGCCTACAAATGTGCAAAAACCGGTTGTCGGTTTTCTATCGAAGCTTCCGGCCCAATCTGCATCAGAATAGCCACATATATCATTAGAATTATTATTTTTCATCCAAATACCCTTACCGGGATTATTTTTTAAGAACCTCAAAATTCTAATTACCGCTTCTAAATGTGACGTTCTTGGTGAGTGCATGAACTTACTAATTTGGCTACGGAAAATGAAATATCCGGACGAGTAACCATTAGATAGATCAATTTTCCAACAAGTCTTTGAAATTGATTTATGTCTTTTAAAGGTTCACCATCTTCACTATTTAATTTGCATTTGTTATCAATTGGGGTAGAGGCCGGTTTACGTCCTAACTTACCGGTTCTTTTTAACAAATAAAGTGTATATTTTCTTTGAAAAATAAAAAGTCATTTATCCGAAGTGGCTACCTCTATTCTTAAAAAATATTTAAGGTATCCTAAATTTTTTATGTCAAATTTTTCTTTAAGTTGTTTTTTAATATTTTGGATTTGCTCTACTTATTTTTGGTAATTATGATGTCATCTACATATACTAAAATGAGAATTGTATTGATACCGTCACATTTAGTAAATAAAGAATGATTGGCATTACTAATTTTAAAATTATAAGAAATTAAATAAGAGCTAAAGGTTGTCATACCATGCTCGTGGAGATTGCTTCAACCCATAAATTGATTTATTAAGCCTACAAGCCAAGTTAGAATTGGTTTCCAATTTATGACTGGGTGGCAATGTCATATACACCTCTTCTTCAAGTGTTCTTTGAAGAAAGACATTTTTGACATCCATTTGGTAGATGTCCCAACCATTGTTTACGGCAATAGAAAATACAATCCTTGCGGTATTCATTTTGCCACCGATGCAAAGATTTTGTTGTAGTCTATGCCATAGATTTGAGTAAATCCTTTAGCCACAAGTTTTGTTTTATGCCTTTCTATGGTACCATCACTATTATTTTTTATTTTATATACCCATTTACAACCAACCGGTTTTTTATTTTTTGGTAAAGAAACTATTTTTCAAGTTTCATTTTGTTCTACGGTTTTTAAATCCTCATTCATAGCCTTACACCAAATTGGACTTTTAATTGCTTCTTAGTAATTTTTTGGTTCCAATTATTTTCCAATATTAGTGAGAAAAGTGTGGTATTCGGTTGAAATATCGTTATATAATAAAAAAATTTCTATTGGATATTGTACCAAATAGGTCACATAATCTCTAAGTCTAGTTGATGGTTGTCGTTCCCTAAATGATCTTCCAACCGTTAAATTTTCCTCCATTTAATTTTCATTTGTGTCATTAATAGTCTCATTTACTTAAATGTTATTCTCAACTTGATGGTTATTTCTAGGAACAAAATTCAAATTATCTAAGTAATGCAATACTATATTGTCATTTTGATTATTTGAATATTGTTGATGAATTATTTCTTTCTCTTTGAAATACGGTTCATTTTCAAAAAAATGTAATATTTCTATAAATATACAATTTTTTATTAATTAGATCATAGCATTTATAACCCTTTTTGTAAAATGAGTATCCTAAGAAAATAGTTTTTTGCGATACAAAATCAAGTTTGTGAGATCAGCATCGAGATTGAATTGCTTGTGGTACTTGAATGGAAGAAGATGCATCTTCCCCAATCCAATTCAATTCATCTATTTCGTCTCCTCTTTTTTTCTCTACCACTTTCCACCCCTTCGGTCCTAGATTAGGATACAAGAACCAACACCAATCTCAAGTGTGGCCCTCTTTTTTGCAATTTGTGCATCTATTGGGATGATTTTGGTGATTTGGATCTAAGTTTATATGGTTGATTGAACTTTGTATCATGGTTGTCCGATATATATATTTTTTTTTTTTGCTCAGAGAACAATTCAACAGATTTTGAAAACAAAATGTGCTTGAAGCAATAACGCTGAGTCGCCAGAAAACAAATAAAAATTACACAAATAGCAAATGTATCCAGACAAAGATTTTCTTAAATCCCACGCACTTGCTAATATTTTTATGGTATGTCTTTTTTTGTGGTTCTTTACTAATAAGAACAAATGCTAAAATCGATTAAATGCTAGATTATTGTTACTGGTTTTCTGGTACGTGCAGAGAGAGGACTTTTCTGGCTCTTTGGTTTTTTTCCTTCTTTCTCTTGACACTTGTTGAGTTCTTGGCTCTTTGGCTCTTGACTCTTTTTTTTGGTACCGACTAGCTTTGTTAGTTTGATGGCACTTGTGTAGAATTTTTAGATCTATGGCTCTGATACCATGTTAATTTTTGTAAGAGAGAAGAGATGTAAGAAAACAACTTATTATTGCAATCTTATTTTCAACTTTACATGTATCTCTATTTATAGAAGAAAAATAAAAACTAGTCGTTGTACTATTAATTACAACTACTAATCACTAACCACTAACATATTAATTACATGACACTATTCCCTACAACTAGCTGTTACAATTCAAATTTGTAACTAGCCGTTATTTTTAACAATTACATTTTCCTTTTTTTGTTTTATTTCTCTTTATACAACTTTAATTAGTTGTAGTTAAAATCAATATGGGCTTTGTTGTGGATTTTTTTAAAAGTCTGAGATCTAGATATTGTTGGAAGGCTAGAAAGCTTATTATTAAAATTATCATCAGAACAAAGATCAATTTGCATGATCTCTTCCTTCCAATAGATATAGATTCGTGTCATCATCATTTTCATTTCCTTGCTGGAGCTTGTAATATTTAAAGGGAAGAACATGCATGATTCTAGATAAGAAACCAAACCTCTGTACTTATCCAAATAAAAAGTGGAGAAGAGCGCAATTCCTCTCCAAATCAAAGCGCCAGAAATTGGAACATGATTAGCAGCAAGCAATTAGCACTAAGATTGAGACTCGTATTAAATTTTGCTAATTTTGCTATTGAAGCAAGTGGGCCCATTGAGTAGAAGTGAAGGAGATGATCGATTGATAAAGGATAACAATTCCGGGCTTATACGGGCTTTTAGAAGTAGCTAACTATCAAACTTGTCTTTTCTAATAAATTTTTAAAACGAGTATATCTTATCTCAAATAATTTTGATTGCAATAAACGTTAAAAAGTTAGTTTAATAATATTTAGCAATTGGATTCTAATTTTTTCGAGTGCTGATTTGCTAAATAAATATTTACATACGTCAAGTAATGTTGCACGTTTACATCGAATTAACTACGCCGAATAGGTTGAACAATACTATGTAAACTAGGCCCAAGTCTGCCTTTATTGGGCCCAAAATATTTTTATTCTCTCTCGAGTTTTACAGTATCCATAACTTTGTATGTACTCTTAGTAGAAATAGTAGTTAAAAGTAATAAATAAATCCGTAAACGCAAGCACTAGAACGTTTAAAAAGATAATAAAATCGATCGGATACATTTTGTTTGATACAAGACGAAATTATATAGATCAAAAAATATATATTCCATTATCATGCTTTTTCCTGTTCAACCAACAATAAATGCCTGATGGCAATGCGATGAGAATTGCAACACGTATTATTTCTCTTAAGTGGAAACATTATAAGCAATATGGACTGTTTGATTTTAAAATTTGAAAAAGATGAGGGTTCAAATGCCTTCATATTTGTACCTTCATCATATTTTCATTTTTTTATTTTTTAATAACAAAAGTTTTAAAACTTATATGTTAAAATAAAACCATTATATTTGATCTATATTGTTTTTTCTACATGTACATAAAAAATATATTACTTTTTAATTTTGTTTTCATATGAATCAATAAGTTGAAAAAAATCAACATACAAAATTTATCCATATCAATGTACTTACATGCTCTTGACACCAATCAAAACAAAGTCGAAATATCGTAATTTTTTTATATGTTCATGGAGAAAATGACATAGATCAAATCTAAACGGTTTTATTTTAGATTTGAGTTTTAAATTTTAAGTTGTTATCATTTGAAAATTGGAGGCATGATGGAGCTATAAAAAATTGGAGGCATTTGAACCCTCCTATGTAAAAAAAAAACTTAAAAAAAAAACTTTTTTCTTGATTATTTGAAAAATATGAAAAATAACTACAAATTCTACATAACAGAGAATTATAAGATATGCGTGAATTAATATTTTAATGGTTGATTCAATTATAAAGAGTAAAATAAAATATTTTCTTATTTCACAGTACGAAAATTCATACAAAATTGAGGTGCATTGCATAGAAAAAACTTTTTTCCTTGCATATCTAATAAAGATTTATTTCATAGTTTGTGAACAAACAAAAAATATAGTTACCTTATTTTTTATATTATATATAGTTACACTATACGAACAAATTTTGACCACTTTAAAATTAGTAAAGAAGGATATATACATATAATTGATAGAAATCCAAAGGGTCCTTGCATAATTGAGAGTCGATCCTCTTCCTAAGATTTCCTAAAGCCTGGACAACATAGTTTTCAGTGTGGCAACCAGCACGCTGTCTAATTCAGCACTTCATCACGATCCCGCATCAATGAAGATGCAGAAATCTCGCCGCATAACAAACGGAAAAACGTTGACGCTGTCGCACTGTGATTTGGCGATGTCGGTTGGCTAGACAACGCGGAGACCAATTTTTGGCCATCTCATATTTTGCGTGACCGACCGACCGACCGACCGACCGACGTGTCCGGTGCTATTCGGGGATAGCACAGGTGCCAATATTATTTGAGCTTTGAGATTCGTGCAAAATATATTTGAACGGTTGAGATTTTCCCAAAAGTCACGCAAAATATGAGATATCTCTTAGGATGCGAATTCAACCGAACGGGCCGCCCAAAACCCGACATTTTTATTAATATCCAACATAAAAAAAATATTAAATGTACTTAGGTTTGCTATTTTTAAAAACGTCCAAACTGGCGATTTAAAAATGCGCAAACCGGTCTGAATTTTTAATCCAACCGGCAAAAAAATAGTCGGTTTGGGCATTTTTAAAAATACCCAGGAAACCTTAGTACATTTGATATTTTTTATTTATGTTGGATATTAATAAAAATGTCGGGCACAAAGCAAAACATATGTATCTCTCGATTTTCTACAGCAGTTGCGAATTCATAAGCGAAACGAGTTAGTTTCTTACTCAAAATTTCTCCAGAAATAACCTGTTATGCTAACATGTTATGCTGTAAGAAGCAGAGTACTTGTTGTAGAAAATCAAAAAAGTCGAGCAAATTTTAGCAGAAGTTGAACAAAAAGAGAGAGAGCAAGAATGTGCGGAAGTGCGGTCCCTGCCCATCAAAATTACGGGAATAATTTGGATCCAACTCTATCGGACTCAATAAGTGTGATGGATTTTGCATCCGTCCGATCCGCTTTAAAATATTTGTATGCATAAATTCAAAAGCTGCGGATGCGGAAATCATCGTACTGAAATTTGAGTTTGATGGAAATCGCATCCAAACTGTTTTTCAAAATTACAACATACATATAGTATATTACTTTTTGAAATGGATATCTTACGGAATGTATTAACAAAATTGGATGTGAATAACAGTCTTGAAGGTTAATTGTACAATGCTTTTTTTTATTTGATCTTTCTAAGTGGAGTAAATTATACACTGTTATGGATTAGTTTATCCTAATATTGTACTAAAAAGTTATTCCTACCGACCGTCTTAACAAATTGTACACATTAAACTAGTTGCGAAGTCAATGATGACAATCAAATGAGGTGATCAGTTTGGTAAATACATGAAATTGACTATGGAAGGAACGAGAGCTCGAATCCTACTGAAAAGCAATTATGTAAATTGGGGCTGCGACGCTGCGTGAGTGCAAATGCGCAATTTCTTAAGAGATTACGAGTCTATATATTAAAACAACAAAAGTTAAAAAGAATGGCGATAACATATTGAGGGGCGAAAGAATTTGTCACTCTCAAGTCCTGAAATTTTTGCCTCACCGTATGAAACTTTTGGCATCGAGCAACTATTATAATTTTATTTATTATCATAAGAGGAGGGTTCAAATGTCTTCATTTTTTGTGCCTCCATCATGCCTTCATTTTTAAAAACTTTAATAACTCCAAATTTAAAACTTAAAAGTCAAAATAAAACCGTTGGATATGATCTACATCATTTTATCTCTGTGCTCATAAAAAATTATCACATTTTGATTTTGTATTTATGTGAATCAATAAGTTGAAAAATCAAAATTTAGAAATTATCTACATTAGTACATTTTTCACAAGCTCTTGATGACAACCAAAACAAAATTAAAATGTCATAATTTTTTACACATGCATAGATAAAATGATGTAGATCATATCCAACAGTTTTATTTTGATTTTTTAGTTTTAAATTTTAAGTTATTAAAGTTTTTAAAAATAGAGGCATGATGGAGGTATGAAAAATAGAGGCATTTGTACCCTCCTCTTATCGAGATAAATTTATAAAAGCCAAAACCATTTTTTTGCCTTGTTATTAAATGTTCATTGAGTAGCCAACTGAAATGACTGATTAGAAATAGATAGAATAAGTATATAAGCGTTGGCATGTAGAATATTTTGTTGGAAGATGTGATCATTATTCATTCACCGGCTCAATTTGTGTTGGAGTTGAATGGTTATTTTTATTTTTATAATATAATCCCGCCGCACATCTGTACTAATCATGATGTAGCGTAACATAACAAAATTCAAAATTCTCAATCTTATCAAACCTTGGCTAAATTTTGTCTTTCTCTTGGAATAGTCGCGTCGCATCATTAAATATGGTATTCTCAATTCTCATTTGTTGTTTTGACCGTTGAATCCTGATAGTTGCGTCCAGATAAGCCATCAGAAAGAATATCCTACAATTTATATTTATCTACACATAATTTTTTATTGTTGTTATTTTTTTATGTTACTAAGTCCTGGTTGGATCCCTTGGTTTCTGGCTTCCATTATTCATGGACAGCTTCTTCTGTTCTGTGGGGTCGAGTGACTTTTAGGGGCTATATAGAGGCAGCCCAGGTTTTTTTTTAAAAAACATAATTTTATCAAATTAACATAATTATTTTTTTTTTTTAACAAAAATCATAAGAACCGAATTGCCAATTCGGTTCGCTTTGTTTTTTTTTTTGGACCGAATTGCGTCAATTCAGTCCACTTGGTTTTTTTTTTTGGTATCGAATTGGCAACGCCAATTCAGTCTCTGTTGATTTCACAAATTTTCAGAAAGACGGCTACAGAAAATCCGAAAAAGACTCCGGACTGAATTGGCAATTCGGTCCCAAATTTTTTTTTTTTTTTTAGAGTTTGCTTAATAAATAGCATTATTGTAAATTTAGTTAAGAAAACATTTGTTAAAGATGTGTAATTCTTACTCGCTAGGTTGTGCCAAAAAAATTGAAAATGAAATAGAGTAAATCAAATTTCATCTAATATCCTCTATGTGAGATAAAAAAAAGTGATCCGGCTAAAATTCTATCTACTTTATTCATTTTAAAATTTCAATTGACTACATTATTATCTCATTAAAGAATCTAATTTATTAAATTATTATTTCAATTGGCCAATTCTAATTTAAATTGTTCTAAACATGTGATGTGATAAAATTCTTATAATTGTTAAAAATAAGAATATGAAATTTTAAAACGAATAAACTAGATAGAATGTCTATGTTAAAAAAATATGTAAATTAAAAATATTTTTAAAATAAGTTAACACTAGTATTTTAATAATTTTTAAAATGATCTATATGTTGGAAAGATTCCACGTATAAGCTAATATTATGCATTTTTATTTGAGCAAATAAAATTTTACTCTACAATTTTTAATTCTAATCAGTTATACACAAAAAAAGGTAAAAATAATTCAAAACGTGAATGAAATTATAATTGTATTTTTTCTATTTAAACAAAGAATAAAGAAAAGTAAATAGGAAGAAGTGGGAGGGAAGGGAAGAGAGGAGAAAAGTGGGGTCCACAAGGGCATTTTGTTAAGAATTTTAAGAGGAGGATATTTTGTTCTATGTTTTGAAAAAGAGGACACAATGTAAAATTTCCCTATTTAATTGTTTTTTCGGTTTCAAATTCAATTTGACCTACATCCGAAATGATATATGATACACAAGTGAGAAATTCAACCAAACCTAAAAAAAAAAAAAGTTGGGACTGAATTGCCAATTTGGTCCAGACTAAAAACTCTGGACCGAAATGACAATTCGGTCCCTAGGTATTACACAAATGACAACACAGTTTTCTGTAAAAATTTGTGAAATCAACATGGATCGAATTGCCAATTCGGTTACAAAAAAAAAATCAAGCGGACCAAATTGACAATTCGGTTCTTATGATTTTTGGTAAAAAAAAAAATAATACTTGATAAAAATATTTTTTTTAATTATGTTTTTAAAAAAAAATCCCAGCCCCAGCCCGTGACACAGAAGTAGGATTCACGGAAAAGTCGGACTGGGAATCCTAGGAAACCTTTAACCCTTTCAAATTTCTAGTTTCTAAAAGGTTCAAACTTCAAACAGAAAAATAGAAAGAGCCCGGAATTTTTTTTTAAAGTCCATGTAGCCAACTATATGACTCCGTCGTCAAAGTTTTATCAAATAATGGATGCCTCCAGTGAGGCTCATATTGCATCTTGCATCTTGCAAATATGCATCTTGATCCATATTTTCATTAACTAATTAATTTACTTAAAGGTGTCAAATTTCTTTGACAATCTTAACAGTATAATTCTAAATTATATATAAACTTTACAAATTAGGAAAAAATTATAAACATATTGTTGGAAATTGGTTATGTGTATTCATGTGAAGTGACTCATTGAGTATCGTGTGATGTTTCGTTAAAAATCATTAAATATAAACTGTTGTAAGTTTTATGCTTATTGATAAAAGATAAAACTTGAATCAAAGTTCATTATTTTTCAATTGCATCATATAAGTATAGAAGATGATATGTTAATAATCAAATTTTAAAATTAGAAACTAATTTTATAATTAACAAAAAATTAATTAATATAATCAATGGTTCCACACACTTTAATACTCATTATTGCATTTTATTTGCAATTATTTATTACGCTAGATGATACATGTATGTAAAACAAATGTAAAGCGAAAAGAATCTATATTTACTTTTTACTAATTTGAATGATATCAAAATAGAATAAAATAATTTATAATATTTATGGACATCCAAAATTAACAATTTATAATTAAGATTGCATAGATATAATATTCGATCATATCCAAACTTTTATTCTTACGTTTATAGATTTAATTAGAAGATATATGAAGATATATTTGGCAGATAAGATCTCACTTTAGAAAATTTTAAATGAGAATGATTATGATATATCTATTTGTAACGATTATTAAAAGTATGGTAGTTAATAGTAATACTACGTTTATTATCGAAGCGTCGTAGGATAATAGGTAGTGGAATGCTCCAGTTTCAAGTAATGGAGACAACGTAACCGTTAATATCAAGTTATATCTCACGAGTCACGAGTCAATCTTCTGTTCCATGTTGTCAGTGTATTTTCCTGTTACGAGTCACAGACTTTGGGACCCACCTCATTGAAGGCCTAGGAAAAATCCGTAAGCCAGTTGGGCCCACCAGTCAGTTACAGCGTAGCAGGAATAAATAGGGGAATCTGCAAGAAAGAACCCGGAGCCCTTTCGACTTGTCGTCTCGTTCTCTGATCGAACTCTACAAACCTTTCTACAAACCTTTTCCATCTATTTTCCAACTATTTCTGGTAAATTTGTTTTCGTATCCCGATTTTAGTGTTTAGCTCATACACTATCTCCTTTAGCGTTAGCCTCCTTTAAATATCTTGCGAAATTGAACTTGTAAACCCTACTCTTGACCCTTACGTTTTCAAGATTCCGTCTTTTCCATTTGATAATAAAGCTTGCACATGGCACCGTTGCAGCTTTACTCGAGAAAAACGCGGTCAGCTTGCCGCCTCATCTTCTTCTCCGCCTCCGTTTCCATTTGATATCGTCATCTCGTACAATTTTGAAGGTAACTCTATTTTTCATCTACGCTACGCTCACGATTCTTCTCTACAATTTACAAATTTTACAATTTCTGGTGGCAAAGGAGTAATTGCAATTGTTTCCAAATGAGTTAGCACTTTTGAGAATATCCATTCGAGATTCTCGGGATAGTTTGGGTTTAAAATGGATATATTCTTACTTGGCTGAGTTATAAAAAATATCTTACATTGGTTGCACCTAATTCTGATATCCACTCTCATTCTTTCCAGGATTTTACGACTTTCTCTTTGACGAAGAGTAGAGTTTCAGAAATTAAAATGTTGCTTGAAGTGCCACAGACGTCTAAAAAAGATAGAGAAATCTTTGTGGAAGTGGATCCAACTGATCGGTATGGCCGGTACAAAGACCTTTTAGGGGCCGGTGCCGTGAAAAAGGTGTACAAGGCTTTTGATCAAGAACAAGGTATTGAGGTGGCTTGGAACCAGGTATCTACTTTCAATTTTAAACATTAATTTCTGTTTAATTATGCTAATTACATTAGCTTCTGATAAAAAAATTCAGTTGATTAAGTTGAATAATAAGACAAGTAATCTGGTGTGGTGCCTTTTGTTTTTCTCTACTTGAACTTGTAATTTATTCTTAAGTTTGTTTACATTAATGTATAGTTGCAATCTGTTTTCCCTTCATTCAACTTTGTTTTATGCCCTCTTGCGTACATCATTTACATCTTTACATGCTTTTGCTCCCAAGGAAAAATTGACCAACAGTACTATGAAAATGTTAGTTCTTACCTGCAGATTAACTGAAATTCTACTGTTATTCTATGCAGATAAAACACATGCAGTGTGTAATTTGCAAAATTCTACCTTAAAACTTTTTTTGTACCTAATCAATGGTGGATGAGAGTAAAACATAAAAAATTAATAACTGCATGGTCCTTTTTTTTCCCCATGCAGCAAGTAGTTCTATTTTTAATTATCATTTATTCAATCTCTATCAGGTTCAACTGAGAGGCTTTGTTGATGAACCAGTAATGCTAAACCGACTGTTTGGTGAAGTACGCCTCCTCAAATCACTCCACCACCCGCATATAATCTCTCTGCACAAGCAGTGGGTCAATCCTGAATCCCAGACCCTCAATTTTATCACTGAGATCTGCAACTCAGGCGATCTGAGGGGGTACAGGAAGAAACACAAGCAGATCTCTCTCAAGGCTTTAAAGAGGTGGGCCCACCAGATCCTGTTGGGGCTAGATTATTTGCATACGCATGAACCATGTGTGATTCACAGGGATCTAAACTGTAGTAATATTTTCATCAACGGCAATGTTGGCGAGGTATGATTCTTTATTTTATGCTTATTTTATGTGGCACCCCAGGAAATTTTGAAATAGTACCTCCCCTTGTTTCTTCAAATTTCCACTTGTTCGTCAATTGTGTAGGATTTAAGGTATGCAGGACATTACTTGTTTTACTGGGTGTAACTGATACTTTATTTTGAATGAGTATATAGTAATTTGGTGAGAGAACTTCAATTATGGAATTAAAATAACAGAATAGAAATTAGGAACAAACTCGAGGCTTCCAATTAGAATTTTGGCTCAAACCCAAAAATTATATGCTCTTGAGTAAGCACTAATTTTTTAGTTATTTGATTATGGTAGTAGTTTTTCCCTCTCACTGAATTGGTTGTTGGATGAACATTAGGTTGTGTTATTCCCGTAGAAGTGTGTTGTCTTTAATTTAAGATTGTTTTAATGTCCTCGTTTTTTGCCTTTCGGAGAGTTCTGTCCTGGGTCTTTCAAGAAAAGAATAAACATGCATTATAGTTATTTTATGTACCTAAACATTAACCTCTTTATTAAAATACAAACGGGTCAAGTTTAGATATTTTTTTCTATTAGGAAGAAGTCAATTCTTGACATAGCATCTTTAGCATATTATATTACACCATATAATAGAGATGTAAATAAAAAAGGTAGATCTTAACTGGGTCTCTAATGAAGTTGACCTGTGGATTCTGACCTGTGACACATGCCTTTTTTTGTGGCCTTTTTCTTGTGACAAGCTTTTAATTGATAGGGTTGAGTCTTTCACTTTATGTGATGGTTCCTTTCTCTGAGGGATATTGCACAGGAAAGATAACTTAGTCAATAACTTTTCTTTTCTTCCAAGTACCTTTTCCAGAAATCTGTCCATCTCCACCCCCCCCCCCCCCCAACCCAATTCCTGCTTCTTTGGTCTTCTAATAAAATCTTTTGTTACCCTGTACTCTGTAGTGGGCAACAGAAAGTGGTCTTTAGAAAACTATGTGGGCACTATAGAAGCCATTATAGATCTGTCATGATTAATTTCAATAATTGAACAATATTTTGTACAAGACATAACCAACCATAAATAAACATTTCCTTCTAAAGTTAAGCCTACTATATTTGTTCAGATTTCTATTAGAACTTCGCTCTTTACTACACAAAATTTATTCCCTTATATTGGTTCCTAAAATTAGATCTAATTATTGAGGATCTTACGGAATTAACCACCTACTGTACGCATAGGTGAAGATAGGTGACCTCGGTCTAGCAGCTATTGTGGGCCGTAGCCATGTGGCGCACTCTGTCCTTGGTACACCGGAGTTCATGGCACCAGAACTTTTTGAAGAAGATTACACCGAACTGGTCGACATTTACTCCTTCGGCCTTTGTGTTCTAGAAATGGTAACGATGGAGATGCCTTACAGCGAGTGTACCAACATAGTTCAAATCTACAGGAAGGTGGCATCTGGTGCACGGCCTGATGCTCTGAGTCGAGTGTGTGACCCAGATGTCTTCCAGTTCATCGAGAGGTGTCTTGGTCTGCCACGGGCCCGCCCTTCAGCTGCTGAGCTGTTATGTGACCCATTCTTCGATGAATTGGAAGAGAGGCATTGCTTAGTTGCAACGCCACTCACAGAAGATGGGGAACGGGTTACACATGCCGATGCATTAGAGGATGAGCTTAACGGGTTTATGCTAGATTGAAAAAAGCACTGTATTATTCTTTTTTCTTTTTTGTACTTTTTTTCATTTGATATGGTAATCTAGGATGCAGATGTATCTGCAAACATTGCTGTCGGTTACATTTTTTTTATCGTCAGTCATACCACCTGGCAATTACTCTTTTTAGTCCTTTTATCATTTTATGTCTGTGAATAGTCTGAAAGAAGAAGAAATTAGAGATTAGCAAGTCTGGGGCAAGTTAAAATTTGCCAGAAATGACCAGTTTGATATTTTGTGTTCAAGAGAATTCGTAATTCATTATTATTATTATTTTTCATTTTCTGATTTTTTAGTTCATCTTCTGTTCGGCTTGGCAGTGTAAATACTTGACAATACGCTTGATTTGAATTGACTTTGTTTTGAGTGAGTTAAGTTTGTTAAATTTTCATTTGATATGTTTTGATATGTTCTCTGCTTTGTGCAGTGTTGTTAAATGCGGCCGCATGGACCGTATATGCAGCCGCATATGTGTATGTAGTCGGAAACTACATCATGTAGTCTCATATATGCAGTTTTGCATATACATCCACATATGCAGTCCATACAGATTGTATTATACCATGCAGTCCATACAAATATTTATTTTAATTAATAAAAAAATTTCAAGTTCTGATCAAACATTTATTAATAAAAACATGATCGGATATGCAGTAAAACTCGAACCCAATTCTTTATACTCATCCGGACACAAGTCCAGTTAAGTGAAGTTTCACAAAGTCCATGCAGCTTCTTTTATAGGCTCTCAAAAAGTTTTTTTCTTTTGTTTTTAAGAGTTGGAACTAAAGAAGTGTTATTATACCGGTTACTCCAGACAGACGTTCTAGGTGAAATTCACGTGAATTCAGTGTTTACATTATTTTATTACTAATTTGGGCCGAAGGATTTGAGCAGCTGCATTTATGGCCCATTATTGGCTATTGGCTACAAAGGATTTCGAATTAAAGCAGATGTATTTATGGCCTATTAGTCATTTTTGAATCTGGCATTTTTATTAATACCCAAAAAAAAACAAATTATCAAATCTGCCCTCGATGCAAATTATTTTTAAAAATGTCCTAACCGCCCGCCAGCTGGGCGGTCCAGTTTCCATAGCAGACTGCCCACTCGCTGGGCGGTCCACTGTGCATAGCTGACCGCCCCGCAGCTGGGTGGTCCGCATTTAAAAAAAAAAAATTGTTTTAATGTTTTAATTTGTTTTAAATATGGTATATT
The DNA here is from genome assembly GCA_025461045.1 of Carex parvula. NCBI lineage: Eukaryota > Viridiplantae > Streptophyta > Magnoliopsida > Poales > Cyperaceae > Carex > Carex parvula. The sequence goes on from JAJGRW010000758.1 coordinate 120,262, forward strand.
TATTTGTTTGAATGTTTTATATTTATTTGTTGTAATGATTTATATGATATATATTTATTATTTGTATGACGATTATATTTTTATAATTGACGATTATTTTTATATGTTATGTAATTTTCTAGTTTTTTTTATAATTGTTTAATGTTTTATATTTAGTTGTTAATGTATAAGTTTGTTAATGTTTTAATGTTTTTAATTTTTTTAATCGGGCCACTATTTTAATGTTTTATATTTATTTGTTTAATGTTAGAAATTGGTTTTTCCGACTGGATAAGCAAAAAAACTAGATAATCTAAATGGTAAGTCTACAATATGAAACATAACAGTCCAAACATGAAATATAATAATTCAAACATAAAATACTAGAAATCTATCAAACTAAAAAAATATAAAAACCCTAACGATGAGGACGAGGGCGACGTCCGGAGAGCTCCAACATATGAGGTGGACGGCGGTCCCTCTGCGACGGCACACGCCTCTGGTGAACCTCATCCTCCTGCATGTCATCGTGTACGGCCTCCTACGCTTGTTGTGTTTAGTGCTACAATATAAATTATTTAAAGCAGATTATTAGTAACGTGTATGACTGAACAAGTAATAAAATAGACAAACAATATAGTAGTGCGTAGTTACCTGTGCAGCTCGGTGGTATGCTGCTCGTCCAACTCTGGAAAGTCCGGGACATAGGCATCCAAGCCAAACTGACGGGGCACTCAATATACTCAACTATCCAGAAACATACGCACGACCCCCGATAAAACAAGAGATATCTCTGCTCTAATGTCAGCCGGCACAGAAGGTTTCTATCGTAGAACAGACAATAGGGGTACCATGTGACGCTCGTCTCGTGAAGCATCTGGAGCTGACCCCAAACATACGAAATCCCTACGGTCCTCCCCTTGCCCGTGTTCTCGTATGTGTGGGGAGTACCCCATATGGCACTGTATGCCGGACGTCTCTCGGGGTCATCTCCCGTCCATAACCCCGCCTGAGCTGGAGGAACCGGCCGACATACCGGTAGATGAGACCAGGACCACTGCTGGAGTCAAACGACTGAGTATTTGTAATATTAAATAATGTTATTTAAATTAGGAATACAAAACCAACGTACCTCCATAAATGCAAGTGAGACACGGTGATTGACATGTGGGGTCCACAGAAGAGGACTAAATGTGTCAGGATGGTGAGGGGGATAATCTCCAAAGGGAGCCTCAGCACCGGCAGCCTCTGTACCGGATGCCCATGCACGAATGCCTCTGCACCGGATTCCTTTGCCCCGTGATCATGTGAACTCTCCTCAGTCTCCAGAGGGGTATCCCATGCACGTCCCCGTCTAGTTCTGGCCATACTATATTTGAATAAACAGAAGATTCTACTTTATAAATCCTGATTTATAAACTCTAACTTATAAACAGAGAGAGAGTTCGGAAGAGAGAGAGAGAGCAAGGGTGGGGGTCGGTTTCAAGCAGCGGGGAGGCATAGAGCAAGAGGGAGAACAGAGAGAGGGGCGGTCCGGGCGGGTCAATTCGGATGGGTCGGGCCGCCCGTTTAAAAAAAATATATATATATATATATATATCACTAGCGGACCGCCCAGCTGCCGGGTGATCAGCTATGCATAGTGGACCGCCCAGCAGCTGGGCGATTAGGGTATTTTTAAAAATAATTTGCCATTGAGGGTAGATTTGATAATTTGTTTTTTTTTTGGGTATTAATAAAAATGTCGGTTTTCGAATGAAAGTAGTTGCTGGACATTTATTTATTGTACTTGTAAACATCCGCTGGACTTCCATATGAATATATATACTATATGTGAGGAGCTCTATATATACTATATATATATATATATATATATATATATATATATATATATATAGAGGAGGGCTCAAATGCCCCATTGCTTCATGCCCCAATTGTGCCCTAACATCTATATCTTCAAATGCAAAGTTCAAACAGAAAATCCGAACCGATCAACATGATATCCATGTTAAAATATGATTGGAGACCAAATTTATATTTTTTGGAATTTTTTTACTATTTTTTAAGATAGGTACAAAATCAGAAAATTCTGGACCATCTAAAAACAATGATTTTGTACCTATCTTAAAAAATAGTAAAAAAATTCCAAAAAATATAAAATTTGGTCTCCATCATATTTTAACATGGATATCATGTTGATCGGTTCGGATTTTCTGTTTGAACTTTGCATTTGAAGATATAGATGTTGGGGCACGATTGGGGCATGAAGCAATGGGGCATTTGAGCCCTCCTCATATATATATATATATATATATATATATATAGAGAGAGAGAGAGTGTGGCTAAGATCAAAGTGGTATGACTAAGGCCTTTGGTGCTACCAAGTCGTTTTTGGATTTTCAAAGTCCAAACGGTCGATCTAAACCGTTAGATGTGATCTCTATATTAAAATCTACTTGGAGACCAAATTTTACATTTTTTGGAATTTTTTTACTATTTTTTAAGCCACTTTGAAAATTGCTGATCACATGGTCCAGAATTTGGTTGCACTGTTTTTACTGTTCACCCGGATCTGCCATTTTCAAAGTGGCTTAAAAAATAGTAAAAAAATTCCAAAAAATGTAAAATTTGGTCTCCAAGCAGATTTTAATATAGATTGAACATATAACGGTTTGAATCGACTATTTGAACTTTAAAATTGCAAAAACTAATTGGTAGCACCAAGGCCTTGGTCATACCACTTTGACCTTAGCCACTCTATATATATATATATATATATATATATATATATAGGACAGTGCTGCGGTGCTATGCATATATAAGGGCCCTCCGTGCTACGGCTCACTTTTTGAGTTTTCAAAATCCTAACGGTCGATCCGAACCGTTCAACATGATCTCCATATGAATATGTACTTGCAAACCAAATTTTACATTTTTTAGAATTTTTTTACTATTTATTAAGCCACTTTGAAAAAACACTAATTTGTACACAACAGTAAAATCTGCTGGACCATTGGATCAGCGATTTTCAAAGTGACTTAATAAATAGTAAAAAAATTCTAAAAAATATAAAATTTGGTTTGCAAGTACATATTCATATAGATCATGTTGAACGGTTCGGATCGACCGTTAGGATTTTGAAAACTCAAAAAGTTAGCCGTAGCACGGAGGGGCCCTTATATATGCATAGCATATTAGCCAAATCCTATATATATATATATAGAATGGCTAATATACAAACGTTTGTACCTGGACTCAGGAACAAACGATTTGGTTCTCTGATTTTCAAAGTCCAAACAGTCGATCCAAACCATTAGATATTCAATCTATATTAAAATGTGCTTGGAGACCAAATTTTACATTTTTGGAATTTTTTTACTATTTATTAAGATGGTTTGAAAACTGCTGTTTTTATTAAATTTCTGCAGCATTGAAAAACAGCGGTTTTCAAATCAGCTTAATAAATAGTAAAAAAATTCCAAAAAATGTAAAATTTGGTCTCCAAGCACATTTTAATATAGATTGAATATCTAACGGTTTGGATCGACTGTTTGGATTTTGAAAATCAGAGAACCAAATTGTTTGTTCCTGAGTCCAGGAACAAACGTTTGTATATTAGTCATTCTCTCTCTCTCTCTCTCTCTATATATATATATATATATATATATATATATATATATATATATATATATATATGTTTAAGTGAAGTTTCTCATATATATAACATATACATGTAGTATAAAATGCACGCATATGAATATATATCTGAATTTTTATTTTAAAATCCGCATATATAAGTTCGCATGAAAATCCGCATATGCAGCCGCATACCGCATTTGAGGTATGCAGTGGCCTTCTGCATGCATGAACAAAACCGCATTTAACAACATTGGCTTTGTGAGCTTGTTAAGTCCTAAGATATTACATTCAAAATAATTGGTTTATTTGTTTATTATTTATTTATTTACTTGAAGGAAATGGAAGTGACCTCATATAATTCCTCTTTCTTTTGTCTTAAATAATTCAACAGTTTTCCTCGTTCGATAACAAATGCAACGAGAGCATTATTTAGGAGGTAATTATAGCTTATATTAATGTCACAGACTCACAATTTGTCATTCTTAACCACTGCTCTTTTCATGAGTCTTGTTCAATTCAATAAAGCCGGAGGGGAAAAATACGATATCTTTGAAGTTACATTATTGTTGATGATTTTGTGCAATCCAAATCATTAAGCAACTTGATTTCATCAAGGTTTGTCACCAATACATAGTACTCCCCTTAGAGGTCACCTTTACTGTAAACAAATAGTTCCAATTAACAAACCAAAAGAACATTACTGTAAAATATCTGCATCCAAGTTTGTATATTGATATGCCTTAATATATAGCATTACAAGTCACAAGTTAGTTACAAAGAGTATTTTGATCTTCCAACTCGCTACAAAATATTTTTAAGCACTATACAGACTAATGTTTTTGTCACTCTTCCAAATGTACAAGAATAACTCTATTCTAGGCACTATGTTACCGCTACTTTAAATGATATGATTCTAGCAGTGTCTCTTAATTTACAAAATAAGCCCTTAAATATAAGTGCCGGAGGGAGAGTTTTCAACGGTAATTATGGGAACATAAGGCATGGTACATACATTAAACATTTTTAAGATAGCAGAGTTTTAAAAGTACATATGGTTTATTCTCAAATGTAATTAGACAAATACAGTGCCATCTCTTGAGAGATCATCAAAATTATTCGAGTTTTGGTTCCCACACTGATAGAGCGTAATATATCCTTCCCTTCCAACCCTGAAGCAGCCAACCACTTTCTTTCTCAATGAAGAATGCCTCATGGTAGCTACTTTTCACCTTTTCATTGCAATCCTTAACTATGTCCTGATCCATCGCCAGCTGTTCAAAGCCTGCTGATGAGATCCTCTTGTGCCACTGCTGGTATGTCTCAGGTCTTTCCACCCAATCATGCCCTTCACATGCTACCAGATTAATAATAGAAGGAGCCAGCAACTCTCTTTCCAATAGCTGCCTTCCCTCGTTATCCCGTGGAATTAACGAGTCAAGCATGTCGAAAAACATGGAGTTATTTAATATAACTTTTCTAAAGCGTGTGATAAAGAAGGGACTATATGATGCATTTAGTATTCCTAGGATGAAAAGTTTGGGTTTCATCCGCCGTATAAGATTGAGGACTTGGTTTCTCGGGCTATCTATGGGGGATGTGTCGTCCCTTATATGCCTGAAGCGAACCATGCTGTTAACTATAAGCACGTCATCATCATCAATTTTGAGATCCTCAATACAAATGCACTCCCATAATGAGGCAATGTATTGATATTCAAAAGGAACGCCAAAACTCTTAGCGTATTCTTCCAACCTCACTCCTGTCTGTTTGATTCGTTCTGCAGGACGAAAGCCAGGCTGAGGCAGATCTATACCAGTAATTCGGAGTTTGGGAGGACCGCCTTTTCTCTCAGCAAGAGCTTGAATTAGAGCTGGCCATTGAAATCCAAAACCAATGCCTAGATCAATTATATGGATCTTTGATGCATTATCTGCTACTTTACAAATGTAATCATTAGCAACTCGGTATGAAATCCTCAGAAGAGGGGAGGCGGTAATGTACATATGATAGGCCTTCAAAACTTCTCTGAAGGAAATTCGTCTATTGACGATTTGGCGATATGTCTCACTCCCTGTGCCAGCCAAGCGAGCCTCCAGTGCATCAATAAGGATACATGCAAGTCTTTGTATACCATTGCCAACTGGAGAGGCTTGCTTCCTTATTTCTTTTATAAGTTCTTCGGCTGTTTTACGGCTATTGTGAGCTACAGCTTCAGAACATTGGATGAGGAGAGACTCAAGATCAATGTTGTGCTCTTTGTTTTCCTTCTTGGTAACTTGGGGGTTTGCTTCACATTTCATTATTTCTCGCAGATGAGAAACTTCTTCTCTCACATGCTCCACTCCATGGTTAAGTAGAATTTGATCAAACATTTCATCTCTTATTGTTTCCTCAGTATAAAACACAGATTTTTTGCTATTTCGCCCCTCCAAAAGATTCAAGTCGGCATCAGTTGAGCTCTTCTTAATCTTGCGTCTATTCACCAAGCCATGGGCATTTTCTTCCTCCAATTCGATTTCTGATGACTTGTTATTCTTTTTATGTGTTGTATCCAGTGAAAGCCTACTGACATCCAAATCAATCGCTAAATTGTGGATAGTTGGAAGAAACTTCATTCCTTCTTCCACTCCTCTCTGGAACTCTTTAGTCAGTAAGCTCTCAATTCTAGAGTCTTGTGTCAAGCCTGTACTAATTGAGCTGGGGATGATTGGATCATTTAAAATGGATGTATTTGAATTATGGTTTGAATTTAATTGGCTCAAAGATATCTGTGGTAAAGGTGGATATTTTTCTCCAAGGATATCGTAAAAAGGTTTCTCGATGTCAGGTAGAGCTGCCACCTCTTGATATCCACTAAATTGTTCATCGATGTCTTCTTCCAACAGAATCCGGTTTATGTATTCTAGTGTTGGGTACAGAACAAACTCATTTTCATTATATGGGTATTTTTCGGGTATGCTTTGTGAGATGTTTGTGTGGCTCCTGTTATTTATGAATGTACGTGGTTCATCCAGGTTGAAGGAAAAAGAGTTGTTCTCTTCAGGCAAAGCCATGTTGCATGGGGTTTTCCAGATTGAAGACAAATTTATTGACCTGGAAATCCAATTAGACTAAGTCAAATTATACAAAATTGCATAATTAGGTGGTAAAGTACAGATAAAGTTGATAAAATCTATCAAGATTTCTTCTGTGCACCCAAGCTCAAAGATTGTTTACAATGTCAACAGTTTGCATGTGATTGAGTGGTTGGTTCAAACTTGAACCACTAAATTAAATTTAAGACTTAAAAGGAAAAGAATATTAAATAGAATTTGGGATAGGCAAACAGTTTTCACTATTCCGTACATTTGGCCAGATATCAAGGGTAGACCTGACTAAAAAAGGCTTAACCCTTAGATGAATGAAAATGGGTCTGTAAATATTATCTGAAAAGAGTTGTAAGTAATTAAAGTGATTGATATAAAAATTAGAAATGCACTTGCAGACTTGAATATCCTAAAAAATTTGACTAGTTATAGAATTTCTGGAGGATCACTTAACCTGTTAGATTCTGACAATGGTGCTCTATGAGGAATTTAGCCAAACATCTTGCATGCATACTAAATTAGTTACCACCAAAAACCATCTAACACAAATAGTATTAACCAACCGAAAAGTATGACAAAGAATTCATACTAGCTTCACTCCAGCAACTCTGGAAGTGGTAAATATTTTCATTAATTAAATTAATGATTGGCCATTAACCATCGTACACTAGCAGTGAATCACGTTATCTTAGCCTAAATGGTGCTAATAAAAGAAATCCCCTTTCCTTTTGCTGCTTCCTTATTTTCATAACACTACAAGGGCCTTGTTGTATATTATAATTATTCACTCAGGTCCCTCTAATTTCCAATTTTTTATCAAATGTCCTTCCTATCCCCCACAATTGCTTAGGTCATGTCAGCCTAAGCTACTAGGATGGTCGATCAATGGATTCTGCTATTATAGTTGATACTTGTAATCATTTGATCCAGTACAGGTCATGATTGGGATTCTTGAGGAAGAAGGAAATAGAATTAAAAAAAAATGAAAATTTAATACTATTTTTTCAAATGGCAGTAATTTAAAAAAAATAGATTCATTGGAGGAAAAGCTTAACTAAAAAAATGAAAACTGGAATAAGAGAAACCTAAATCTCCGTTTTCTTTTCAGTGACTAATTAAATATCACCCAGACCCAGTGGTTCTCGTCGAATCCGCATAGTAACTAGATTATGGCCAAAGTAAATGATTTTGAAGGAGATTTGGCATCGTACCTCAGCAGAGTGCTCCTACTTAATTAGCTACAATTGTGAAGAGCTCGTTTGGATATTTTAATAAGAAAACTGGAACTTGTAAATTTAAAGAACAAGCGGAGAAATCACATCTAAGGAGGCTTCTCCTCAATTGAACAGAGAAACAGAGAAAGGTGCTCCTGTAGATATTACATTACTAGGGTATAGGCGGCGAATTGAAATCAAACGCCTAAGGTAACAGAATATTTATGTTTACATCTGGACCGTCCGATCAGAATCCGGACGCATATTAAAGGTTCCCCGTGCATTCCACCCGGATTAAATTGGCCGGATTCTAATTATTGGACGGTCCAGATCTAAATATAAATATTCTTTTACCTCAGAGATATGGACTCTACAACAGGAACCCGATTGCAATTTTGTCTGTGGACGGTCAATGAACGCAATTACTTGTGGGCCCTACAACAGTACATTAGGCTGTAAACAATTGGCGGGGTAAAAGAAGAATGGATTTTTTTTTTTTTTTTTTTTTTTTGAGTTTGATCGATGTATTTCTTGTGAAGGAGACCGTTCTGGCATCATAGGTCACGAATTAAATGGGTCATGTTTGGAGATAGGAATTCTGCTTTTTTTCATGCCTCCACTTTAAATAGAAGGAGGAATACAGTAGGATCTTTGTTTATGCCGGGTGTGGGTTGGGAAACGAATGAGGGTAAAATACGAAGGGCATTTGTTTCTCACTTCAAAAGGATTTATTCCAAGGGAATTCGGTGTCCGGTTGAGGAAGTCTATGACCCAGAACTTCTAGCGGGCCCGTCTCAGATCCCGGTTTTTATTAGGCAGAACTTGCAGTTACTTCCAACAGACCTTGAGATCCAGAAGGCAATCTTTGATCTGGGCCCCCACAAATCGGCAGGGCCGGATGGCTTTAATGCCTTCATAATCCAAAAGCACTGGGATCTCTTTGGGCCTCCAATTTTGAAGGAAATTCACAATTTCTTCCTTACTGAGAACTGCCAAGTGATATAGCGAAGTCAAACCTGGTGTTAATTCCTAAAGGAAATGAACCGAAACGAGTGGAAGATTACAGACCTATTCTGTCTGTAATGTGGTTTACAAGGCAATCTCCCGATTAAAGCCCTATGTTGCTGGCTATATCTCCAGTTCCCAATCTGCCTTCGTGCCCTGACGAGAAATCTCAGAGAATGTGATTCTTCTATGTGAGGTATTGCATTCCTTTAACTCAACAAATTATCTAATGAGGATTTCTGTTTAAAGGTTGATTTATCCAAGGCTTTCGACCGAATGGATTCGGGCTACCTCGAGGCAATCCTACCACTATACGGTGTACAGCCTATGATGACTAGGTGGATCATGGTGTGTGTAAGATCAGCCGAGTACTCTATTGTGTTTAATGGACAAGGGGGAAGCGGGTTCTTTAGACCCGAATGTGGGTTGTGCCAAGGTTGCTCGCTCTCTCCTTACTTGTTCATTCTCGGAATGGATTTGCTCTCAAGAAGGCTGTCGCAACTAGTGGATGAGCAAAAGCTGAAAGGATTGAAAATGGCTCCTGCTTGCGACCCAATCACAAATGTTCTTTATGCCGATGATCTGCTCATTTTCGGCTGTGCCAGTCAGCAGGAGGCTGCCTTGATCATGGAAACCTTACACGACTTCACTAGGGTATCGGGGCAACAGGTCGGGCCAGCAAAAAGCACCTTGTGGTTCAGCAACTGTACAAATCATGTTCTGAGGCAACAAGTATCTCATATTTTTCTGGTAAATAGTTCGGCAGTGGCGGCAACATATCTTGGTGCTCCGATAGCTACAACTGCCCAAGCTTTTGATTTCCTTGTTGAATCCTTCTCGGCAAGGCTTCAAGCATGGAAATCTAAACTTTTATCTCAAGCCGGGAGAATTGTGCTTATCAAGGCAGTCCTGCAATCGGTTCCAATCTATTATATGGCAACAACTAAAATTCCCCAAAAGGTCCTCTCTAAACTCACATCTTTGATCAGACGGTTCTATTGGGGAAAGGTGGATCAGCCAAGATACATGGCTTTACTGGCTTGGGACAAAGTGGTACAGCCTATTGGCTTGGGGGGTCTGGGCTTGAGGGATCTCCCGGCCATGAACAGCGCGCTGCTAATGAAACTACTATGGAGAATAGTGTCTGGGTCTGAGGCATTGTGGGCTACTCAGCTGAGAGCAAAATACTTGCCGAATAGTGACTTATGGCATAGTAGGAGAACTTACAGGTGCACAGCCTTTTGGAGAGCACTAATGGCCTTAAGAGAAAAATTAGAGCCTATGGTCTCTTGGAATTTAGGGAACGGGAGGACTTGTTCTGTCTATGCAAAGCCCTGGTTTGAAAATGCACTACAACTCACACCTCAAGTGCCATCTGACAGGCGCCTTCGGGTGTGGGAGTTGGTTGACAAAGTGACCGAAAATTGGAAAATAGACAGCATAGTCGCTCACTTTGGCTACATATCTGCAATGCGGATTGTGACTACAGTCAGACCTCCCTCCCAATTAAATGGAGAGGATAGGTTAATTTTCAAGCTGAGCACAAATGGTGTTTTCTCGGTTAAAAAGGCCTACGTGGCACTGGTCAAGCACAACCTCCCTCAGCTATCACCGGCGGAGGTGGCAGACCAGCTTATATTCAAGAAGTTGTGGCTGAGAATTTGGCATGGGGGTGATGTGCCTCCCAGACTACGGGTCTACTTGTGGAAATTAGCTCATAACGCTCTGCCCCTTGCCAAAATCATGTCTTCTAGACTGGGACGAGGGGACCCGACATGCGTAGTCTGTGGCCAAGCTGAGGAAGATGCCCTGCACATGTCACTCAAATGCCCATTTGCGAGGTCCTGCTGGTTTGCTTCTGAGCTGGCACTAAAAACTGAAGCTTTCTATTCATCGATAAAAGAGGTTCTTCTCCATTTGGCGAATTTCACCCCTGAAGACGTGTGGCAGACCTTGGTCATTTCTATGTGGTGTATTTGGAGGTGTAGAAATGATTGCATCTTTCAAGGAAAGGTCCCCAGTTTACAATCCTTCAACAGTTTCATGTCTCTCATCAACTCGGAGTTATGATCTCTTCTGGAAAAAGGGAAGGCTGTGGTTAATCCTCAAGCCTCACGCTTGCTGCAGGTAACTCCAATTAGAAGTGAATTTCAATGTTTTGTTGATGGGTCTTGGGCTTTTGGCTGGGTGGGAGGAATAGGGTTCGTGCTTACCAGAAAGGAAGAGCTATTGGCGTATAGGGCTGAAAGGGTTCTGATATGCTGTGCAATCCAAGCTGAAGCTTGCGCTCTCTTGCAGGCCATTAGATATGTGATGGAACAAGGAATTTCCTCCTGTAATTTCTTCACTGATTGTCAAACTGTTTTCAGCTCCTGCACAGCCCTGACTCCACCAATTGGAGTGGACTGGAAAGCCCAAAAGGAAATATTTGAAGTTTGGAAGATCTTGAAGTGTAATCCCGGTTTTGGTTGCTATTTTGTGAGTAGAAATCAGAATGAGATGGCTGATGAGCTTGCAAAAAGGGGTAAAATTAAGGGAGGATCTTTTACTGGTTTTACCTTTCCTTCTTTTTCTCCCTTTATATAGTTAAGGGATGGGATATGCTTTCTGGTGGCAAGGTGTAATAGGACGGTAATTTCTGTAAGGATTTACTGATATGTCTTTTACCAGTGTAATGAGAGGCCCACGGGCATGAAGTAATAAAAAAAAAAAAAAAAAAAGAATGGATTTTTAAGTTTGCTGACTTTCAGTTCGGTTCTTTGTGGCGAGTACAAAAAAATGGATAAATATATTGAGAGAGCTGTTTTGGCTCCATGCAGAGTATCAGTTTTTTATTTTTCATTTTGATTGTGCACTGCGTGAAGCTAAACATACTCTGTTAATATCTTTATCCAAAAAGTTTGTTAACACCTCCAATGGTGCACCAATATTTATGTTATTATGTACCGTTTAATTTTGTAAAGAGGGGAGATCTAAATTTGCCCTGTTCGCTGATTAAAAAGAAGGTCAAACTAAAATGATTTTTGAACTATGCTCTTATCAAGTTCTAAATTAATCAAGCCACAAATCTTGTTGTTAAGGACGACTGACTAGTTTCTAAAAAAAAAACTTTAGTTCCAGGATAATTCTAGCATACAAAAACCAAGCAAGCAAGGGAAAAAATAGAAAACCAAGCAAGCAAGGGAAAAAAATCTCCAAGTTACGTATTTCCTCTTCTAAAATTTATCACCAACACAATTATTTCTACATGTACAATAATACAAAATCTTACTTCACTAGTACAAACTATTTGAATTATAGAGGTCCGCTTTAAGATTCGTGCCAGGTTAAAACAGATGATGCAGATCGATCCCATTATTGTACACGGTAGGATACCGCACTGGATCTGAACTCTTCAATCTTGATTAGCCTTCCATGTGGACAAAGCAAGCAGGATTCTTCCCTTCCACCCCATCACAAGCCATCCATTCTCTTCATCCATAACAAATTCTTTGTGATATAGGCTTTTAACCAAGTTTTTTACCGTATTCACAATTGCCCTCTCTAATGGCATTTGAACAAACCCAACCCTCGCAATTCTCGACTGCCAATGCTTGTAAGTTTCGGGCCTCTCTACCCTCTCTGACCCTTCACATGCTATGATGTTCAAAGCTTTTTGGCCCAAATGCTTTTCTAAACAACACCTCTCAGGGTTGCCCCGTGGCATGGTTGTGTCAAGCATGTCAAACAACGCAGAACAGTGGTACAAGGCTTCTCTAAAGCGTGAGACAAAATAGGGGCCATTGATCGAGCTATTAACAACTCCAATGATGAAGACATGTGGATTGATCTCCTTAACTCTTCTTAGAACATGATCCCTAGTTCTATCCATAATAGTTGCTCCATCAGAGAGAAGTTCAGAGAAAATGCAATTTACAACTACTAGTTCATTTTTATTGACATTAAAATCCTCAATTCTAATGTTTTCCCAATTGGAAGAAGCAATACCTTTGTACTCAAAAGGAATGTTAAAGCTCTGAGCATAATCTTCCAACCGCTTCCCTGTCTCATTGACTCGCTCAGCAGGACGAAATCCCGATTGCAGAGTGTCTATACCAGTAATTCGAATTTTAGGTGGTGTGCTTTTCCAATTAGAGAAGCGCTCAAAAAATGAAGGCCACTGAACCCCTAATAGGATTGAAAGATCAATTATGTGGATCCGAGATTCATCTTTGAGTGCATTGAAAATTGTTTGATTGGAGAAATAGAATCCTGCTCTTTTGTATGGGCAAGCAGCTATATAAAAGCGGTAAGCTTTCAACATATTAGATAATGTCACATGCTTTGATGCAAGTTTTCGATAAATCTCGCTACCAGTGCCTGCTAAACGAGCCTCTAGTCCATCCACAAAATAAATGGCCAATCTCTGTGACCAATCTCCATTAGGGGAGGAGTGTTCTCTTATTTTTTTTATTTGCTCATTTGCTGTGATATGGTCATTAGTGAAAACTGCTTGTGCACAAGTCATAAGAAGAGATCTAAGGTCCACCAAACCCTCATTTAATTGCTTTTTGCTCCCGGCCTTTGATGTTTTTAAATTTTTCAAACGGGTTTTCTGGGATTCATCTTTCATCTCTTTTTGAAAGATTTCGCGTATGGTAGTGACATCCTCGATGTACTTGTCTCCTCTGCAAAGAAGGGCTTTATCCATTTTCTCATTTCTGACAAGGTCATCAGAACTAACAGCTGTTTGTTTCCGAGCTCTTCCCTCTATTACTTCCAATTCTGGATCGTTATTAAATTTATGCTTTGTTCGAAATTCATTGCCCTTTGATTTATTATCTACTACCTGACTGGTCTTTTGAGGTTTCGACGAAGCCGTGGCTCCCATAGCGGACTCCGAACCAAGAACTAGCTTATCAAAATTTGGTACAAACTTCAATGCTTCTTCAAAACCTTTGTTAAATTGCAAAGCCAATTCAGTTTCCTGAACCGCATCACTAGTGTGCTTTAAATTATTTAAAGGGTAGCAATCGATCGATAGTCCACAACTACTATTACTATCATCACCCAAACCTCAATATTGTCAGGGTTAACAAGTGAAATGTCACCTGGAGAAGAAGGGTACTCTTGTCCAAGTATATCGTAAAAGGTTTTCTCAGTAGCATGAAGTGCCGCCTCATCATCATAGGTACAACACTTTTCATCTATATCTTCTTCCAATAACATCTTATTGATGTAATTGAGTGCTGCATCTGATGTAAGATCATAACCTTCACAGTTGCTTTTGCCACTGCTTATGAACGAGTGGGGTGTAGAATTGTATTTTTGGTTGTTATCAAAAGAAAATTGGGTGTTGTTTATGTGGCAATCAAATAACAGTATTTCTGGTTCCTCCAACGAGTAACCTAATAAGGAATTCTCATCCATTGATGTGTATAAATGCCTTTGCAAAATGCTGTCCCTTTCAAATCTAGAAGAGATCTGCCTGCGATAGTAATCATGTATTAAAATTTTAATAGAACGATGAAATGAAGTTATATTTTCTACTAGAATAACAAAAATTCCAAATGTAAACTGCTTTAAGAAAAGAAAATTAACATCTTTTAGGTAATCTTTTTCAAGCAACAATATTTTTTAGAATCGTTCTGACAGCTTAATACAACCCCCCCCCCCCCCCCCCCCCCCCCAACACACACACAATAAATAATTGAAGTTCCAAGAAGCCTAGCCCTCAAATTAGTGAAGAATAGCAGATTATTTTCAATTCTCTTCACCATGGGTGATACTATGCCAAATACTCGGATTTTTCTTTTCTTTTTTGTTTATGAGGTGGCAAGCAATTGCTAATACTCGGATGCTACTCTCCTCAATAGTTTGGTAAAAAGAAGAAAAAAAAAAGAATGAAAAAGAAACTTAATTATAAGAGGTGAAAGGTAATACCTCTATCCACAACAGCCGGAGAAGAAGGGGAAAACATTAAAAAAAAAAATTAAAGATACGACAAACTAGGAGCAAGAAGAATAGGCGAGTGATTGCTGGAAAGACAAATAGTAAAAAAAGGCGGCGTTATGAAGTAGATTATCTATTGAATGTGGGCCATGTGGCACCTGCTGTAATAGATGAGTGATTGTGGAGAGAGACATCTTTTTAATAATTTGATACTGTGGGGTTAATTAAGTCATTTGGCAAATTCCAATTGGTCCCGTATTAAACCCTCGCAAGTCGCAATTGCCGACATTTCTATTAATATCAAAAGTTTATTGCAAATTAATTAGTTCGCTGGGAAGTACCCTATTTATTAAGTAACGGCTATTTTTCGAACGATATTTGAAAGAGAAGGGAGGAAGGGAGAGAGAAGATGATTTTTGAGACGAAAATAATATTTTAAGGGATCAAAAGGATGAACAATAGTAACTGAGGTAGATCGTCCAATCGTGGACATAGCGAGAGGAGGGTCAATTAGTGATCGAGGTAAAAATGAGAAAAAAAAAATAACTGTTCAGTATACCATGATAAAAGGGAATGTCAATCCATTCATATACATGCCGGAATTTCTTAGCTATAAAATTTCAAGCGATGACTTTGTGGAAAACCCCCTACTGCTATGAGTTCAAA
This sequence comes from Carex parvula, assembly GCA_025461045.1. Taxonomy (NCBI): domain Eukaryota; kingdom Viridiplantae; phylum Streptophyta; class Magnoliopsida; order Poales; family Cyperaceae; genus Carex; species Carex parvula. The sequence goes on from JAJGRW010000758.1 coordinate 135,782, forward strand.
AAAAAAGGTTGATCCAAAGCTACAAACATCTACATGTATAGGTTACTGAAAAATAATTACAAATAAATAAAAAATTAAACATGGTATCTATACATGTAATGGTCAGTCCACTAAATCCTAAAAAATTAATGAGTGTAAATTTAATTATTTCTAATAATTAAATTAATAATGGTAAATAATCTAAATTAATTATTTCTAATAATTAAGTATTTATTTTTTAATAATTAAATTAATTATTAAAAAATAATATTTTAATTAAATTAAATAATAAATTTACCTGAAGGAAGAGGAAATTTCGAGGGTGAGTTGTGAGGGGAGAGGAAGAAAGATGGGTATTTTATAGGGTGTAACACAACAACAAAAAAGGAAATCGGCTAGAAAATAGCCGGTACCTAGATAAATAAGGTACCAGCCGGAAAATAGCCGGTACTTAGATAAATAAGGTATCGGTCAGAAAATGACCGGTACTTAGATAAATAAGGTACCGGCCGAAAAATAGCCGGTACTTAAATAAATAGAGTACCGGTCATTTTCTGACCGGTAGAGATATTTTTATTAATTCTCAGCGAACCTGGGTATATTAATTAATTTGTAATAAACTTTGGATATTAATAAAAATGTCGGTGCGATTGTAAGTTGAAAAGAATTTGATTCGGATACAGGACGGCGCGTGGAATAAATTGTGTGGAATTTGTTTAAATCGGTGTCTTCAGATTTCCTTGTTAACATTTTATATTTACTGTGGAAGAAAAATGAAATGGCTAGTTCAAATTAATTTCAGCTTTGAGTTCAACCATCAATACTAGCATGTCAGGTGTGCAGTGCAGGCGAGAGATATGTTGTTAACGATTAATTGTTTTATTAATTTTCGTACAATTTAAATGTTATTTAATATTTTTTTTTTTTTTGCAAATTTTATGTCTTTTCATATGCAATTAAATTTATATCGAACTCTACTAAGCTTTATGTGTACGATGTGCATAAGGATAGATCAAATTAAAAATTATAACTTTATTTTTGTATATAGTTTTAAATTTTCAAATTAATTTAATTTTTTATAACTAAATTCCTCTTTATTTATTTACTACTGTCTACTAATCTGCTAACTAAATTCTACAATTTTAGCAATTGAATGTGGGCTTAGCTTTTCTTTTTCTTTTTTTTTTGGAGGAAAAACCCGTAGGTGCGTGGGCTTAGCTTAGCTGATCCTCTACTTCTGAACTCTGATCCATCATCCATATGCCAATTTAATAAGCAGGCTGCGGGCCAGATATGTCGGCCACTGAGGCACTACTCTCAGACAAGCGTTGTAAAGCTGACAGACACAGACCATCGGACGGTAAAGAAAGTTCATGGATCCTAAAAAGTAAAAACTTAAACTTGAGACGAGAACAGCTTGGGTCCGATGGGCTTAGGGACCATCCGATATACTTTAAGATTCGTGCGTACGAAATTTGAAGCACACGGTTACGGGCGCGAATCTTAAAGCAGATCGGACGGTCATCGATCCCATCGAACTCACTTTGAGTCCGATGGGCATCGGACCCAAATTGGTTCCGAGACGGAGAGTCGAAGTCCAAGGAAGACGAAAAACCTCCGGAAAACAGAAACCCTAAAACGGTCAAAAGAACTTGAGAAACCCCGACAAACCCAAGGAGAAGAAAGGTGCTAAGCCATGAAACCAGCTAAGCGGGAGAAGGGAGATGTGGTGAAGAAATCTAGTAAGACGAAGAGGATACGAATGGTCTCTTCGCCTCTTGCTCCTTTTCTGACCTCGGCCTCCATGCTACGTTGTGCGAACATTTACAAGGTTTGCACTGTATTCGATTTGATTCAGTAATTGTTCCATTATTTGTATTTAAATGGAGCTTGAGAGGTTGATTCTGTTGTAGATAAATGGGTTTCCAAAAGCCTACGAAGATTCAGGCAGAAGCAATTCCAGTAGCCATTTCTGGTCGCCATGCGTATTTCCTTCTAGTGACTTATTTTAAAAAATAAATGTCCGTTTCAATTTCATTATTTGTTCTATTATAGCACACA
>JAJGRW010000758.1:141701-163906 GCA_025461045.1 Carex parvula
AAAAATGTCGGGATTAAATCACTTGATCTGAAAATTCTGGACCATCCAAAAACAGTGATTTTCTACCTATCTAAAAGAATAGTAAAAAATATCATAAAAATGTAAAATTTGGTTTGCAAGTACATATTCATTTTATAATCATGTTGGACGGTTCGGATCGACCGTTAGAATTTTGAAAACTCAAATATTGAGCCGTAGCACGGAACAATCCGTGCTATGCATAGTACCGTAGCCTCACTCATGTTTATATTTATCAAATTTAATACAATTTTATATGAGTGAGGCTACGGTACTATGCATAGCACGGTTTGGTCCGTGCTACGGCTCAATATTTGAGTTTTCAAATCCTAACGGTCGATCCGAATAGTTCAACATGATTATAAAATGAATATGTACTTGCAAACCAAATTTTACATTTTTTTGAATTTTTTTACTATTTATTTAGATAGGTAGAAAATCACTTGATCTGAAAATTCTGGACCATCCAAAAACAGTGCTTTTCTATCTATCTAAAAAAATAGTAAAAAAATTTCGAAAAAATGTAAATTTTGTTTTGCAAGTACATATTCATTTTATAATCATGTTGAACGGTTTGGATCGACCGTTAGGATTTTAAAAACTCAAATATTGAGCCGTAGCACGGACCAATCCGTGCTATGCACCGTAGCCTCACTCATTTTATATTTTTCAAGTGCCTTCTTGCATAATTTCACTATGTTGACTTGGCAATGTCGATTAGGGCTGTAAATGAGCCGAGTTTGAGCGAGTTACCTCCAACTCGAACTTAGCTCATTAAATAAATGATCGAGTCAACCGAGTTGGGATGGTAATAACGAGTTGTATAGCCAACTCGAGTTGGCTCACAACTTGTTTATAACTCGTTTAACCAGTTAATTATTTACTACTAGTAAAAGAATTTATCAGTATCCAGCAATTTTTTATACAACAATAGTACATAAGCACCAGCAATTTTTTATACAACAACTTAGTACATAAGCACCAGCAATTTTTAATACGGTAGCTTAACAAAAACAATTTCTGGGATTTATTGTGACCAATGCTATGTAACTCGAGTTATAAATGAGCGAGTTGGGATAAGCTCAAACTCAGCTCATTTATTAAACGAGTCAGCCAACTCGAGTTGGAACTGACTCGAATTGTAAATGAGCGAGTTAGAGCGAGCTGTAAATGAGCGAGTTACGAGTTTGAACAATTTTGCCCAGCCCTAATGTCGATTTCAATGAACTTTGTTGATATTACTCGGGCAAGTGGTTGGATGTTCTTGTGATTATAGCAAAATTAATTCACAGTGGAAGATTTGTGGTGTTACCAGTCGTGGGTCCTGGTCAATTTTTATACTTTTTTATCAAGCAGAGAATTTTAGGAATATCTGGGGTGATATATTTGTTCATCATATAAGATGAAATTTCTGAATTAATCTTTAGGCTCAACTTCAATAGTAAAAAAAGTCCCCTTATTGTGTTTTATTTGAAAACATAATTTCTGGACTATAGAATTTGAGCAAGCACAAGAGTAAAACATACATATGAACTAAATCTAACTGGATCATTCTTTTTTTGTGTTGGCCAAAAGTATATATTACATCGTGAAAAGTTTGTCATTATGAATGGTTTTTCCTTTTGATCTCTTTGATTTTATTTGTTCTTTTTTATACTTTCATTAAAGACATTGGTTGCCATACAAGATATCTTTAGAACAATAGTTGCATAGAGTGGCTAATTGCAACATCTTTATTTCTAAACAGGTATGCTTTGGGCAAATAGGAACTGTAGAACACTTCTCTAGTAGTTCGTGAATAATTTGATATGGATTCCCGTTTCAACCTTGTTGAACTTTCTGACACAATAGACAAGGTGGTGCAGGATGATTCTAACACAAAACAGAATGCCTCATGCTCTGCAACAGATGATGAATCAGAGCCCTATTGTGCAAGCGCCAATAAAGGGCCATCCAAAGGAAGTATAGATTGCAACATTGCACGGGAACCTCAGATAGATACTATTAAAAGCACTGAAGAAATTAGTGATCTCAACTCAAATGCCGTAATCCGATACATAAGCCATGTGCTACTTGAAGAAGGCACAGACATGAAAATAAGCACATATGGTGAAGAGTTAGCTCTCCTTGCCACTGAGAAGGTCTTTCATGATATTCTTAGACAAGAGTACTATCCGGCGCCTAATGAACCTTTGCTACATGACCCTACAAACCAAATGAGCTCTGTTGATCGTACGAACAACGAAAAATCAAATCCTGATGGGGAAAAGGAATTGATAAAAAATGTTTCTGGGTATGATGTCATCTCTTGTAAACCACCTTTATTGAGTGATGATCTGACAGTGGCCTTAACCGTAGAGAGCCTCTCAGCCCAGCAAATCCAGAAAGGAACTGAAGAAGCAATGAAGTTTCTCCCAAACATTGGTGAGTTCTTTATTTATGGTGAGTCGAGTGGATCAATTAGTGGCAGTGATCACCCGGCCAAGACCAAAAAGAACCTTAGCTTTAGTGATTTGGATCAATTAGTGGGCAGGGCACCAAAGCAAGTTGTTGTTTACTCTGATGAGCCAATTAGAAATGAAAATTTTGATAAGGTTTTTCTACCTGGGGGTCTGAAGTATATCATAGATGATCCCATGTTGGGTGAAATCATGCAAAATGAATTGAAAGATAAGTCTCGGCGAACTCGGAACAAAACATCTAACTATGCAATGAAACAAGATAAGGACCAAACAATAGAAGAACCAGTGGATCTTAGATCTCTTCTTATCTATTGTTCTCAAGCAATCTCAGCAAATGATCATTCCTTGGCGAGTGAATTGATATGTAAAATTAGGAAACACTCATCCCCAAATGGAGACTGGTCCCAGCGTTTGGCATACTGCTTTGTAAATGGACTTGAAGCTCGTTTGGCTGGCACTGGAAGTGAGATCTATCATAAAATGCTTTCAAATAAACCAGGAATCATTGACATTTTGAAGGCTTATCGCAAGTACCTCGTGTCTTCTCCTTACATGAGAACATTAGTCTATTTTACCAATCAGACAATACTAAATAACATTTCCAGACATGTAAGGAAGGCCCATATAATAAATTATGGCATCATGCATGGGTTCCAATGGCCGCCATTTTTCGAGCATTTCTCTAACTGGGGAAGCACACCCCCCACAATCCGGATCACCATGATAGAAGTTCCAGAGCCAGGTTTTCGTCCAAGAAAGCGAGTTGAATTAATAGGGAAGAGGTTAGCAGATTATGCAAACAGCTTTAATGTACCATTTGAGTATGAAGGTATAGCATCCAAATGGGAAAATGTCAAAGTTGAAGATCTGAAAATAGCCGATGATGAAGTTGTTATAGTAAACTGTGCTCTGCATTCTGAAAAATTATCTGACGAGGGTAATGGTTCGGATAGTCCTAGAGATATTTTTCTAAACACCATTAGAAAGATTAAACCATGCGTATTTATTCATGGAACTAATAATGGTGCATACAATTCCCCCTTGTTCCCTCTTCGATTTAGATCTGCTTTATTGCACTTTTCTTGCTTGTTTGAAATGCTTGGTTCTCACTTGCCTCGAGATAGCCCAGAAAGGCTAATGATTGAGAGAGATGTGCTCATCCCAGAAGCAACCAATGTAATAGCATGTGATGGTTCTGAGAGGCTGGAGAGGCCAGAGACTTATAAGCAGTGGCATGCGAGAAAACTCCGAGCTGGATTGGTGCCTCTGTCAGTAGATTTAATGATTAAGAAAAATTTGAAGGATTTTATGCGAAGATACTACAGCAAAGAGTTTGCTATAGATGATGACAATGGATGGCTTCTAGTGAGCTGGAAGGGAAGAATTTTGTATGGTCTGACTACATGGAAATCCACTGAAGTGTAGTTTCTTGGTGATGAATTGTATGAAATTTATATGTTAATTACTGTTAATATTTGTAAGAAAGAAGATATGTAAGAAAACAACTTATTGTTGTAATTTTATTTTCAGCTTTACATGTATCTTTATTTATAGAAAAAAAATAAAAACTAGCCGTTGTACTATTAATTACAACTACTAACTACTAACCACTAACCTATTAATTATATGACACTATTCTCTACAATTAGCCGTTACAATTCAAATTTGTAACTAGCCGTTATTTTTAACACTCCCTCTCAAGCTAGGAATGTATATATCGTACAATCCTAGCTTGTTTGTAATTTTCTCAAATGGACCCGGATCCAAGCTTTTCGTGAAGATATCCGCGAGTTGATTTTCATTTTTTACGTATGGTGTTTCAATTTCTTTTGCTTGAATATTTTCTCTAATAAAGTGACAATCCACTTCTATATGTTTTGTTCGTTCATGAAACACGGGATTTGAAGTTATCTGTGGTGCCGAATTATTGTCGCAATACATTTTCATCGGTTCTTGAGTTTTAAATCCCATGTCTAATAGGAGTTGCTTGATCCAAGTTAGTTCACTTACAGTTGATGCCATGGCACGATATTCGGCTTCAGCGCTTGATCGTGCTACAACATTTTATTTTATGCTTTTCATGTAACTAGATTTCCGCCTACAAATGTGCAAAAACCGGTTATCGATTTTCTATCAAAGCTTCCGGCCCAATCTGCATCGGAATAGCCACATATATCATTAGAATATTATTTTTCATCCAAATACCCTTACCGGGATTATTTTTTAAAAACCGCAAAATTCTAATTACCGCTTCTAAATGTGATGTTCTTGGTGAGTGCATGAACTTACTAATTGGGCTTACGGAAAATGAAATCCGGACGAGTAACCGTTAGATAGATCAAATTTTCAACAAGTCTTTGAAATTGATTTATGTCTTTTAAAGGTTCACCATCTTCACTATTTAATTTGCATTTGTTGTCAATTGGGGTAGAGACCGGTTCACATCCTAACTTACCGATTTCTTTTAACAAATCAAGTGTATATTTTCTTTGGAAAATAAAAAGTCCTTTATCCGAAGTAGTTACCTCTATTCCTAAAAAATATTTAAGGTATCATAAATCTTTTATATCAAATTTTTCTTTTAGTTGTTTTTTAATATTTTGGATTTGTTCTAAATTATTTCCGGTAATTATGATGTCATCTACATATACTAAAATGAGAGTTATATTAATACCATCACATTTAGTAAATAAAGAATGATCGGCATTACTAATTTTAAAATTACAAGAAATTAAATAAGAGCTAAGCTTGTCATACCATGCTCATGGAGATTGCTTCAATTTATAAATTGATTTATTAAGCCTACAAGCCAAGTTAGAATTGGTTTCCAATTTATAACCGGGTGGTAATGTCATATACACCTCTTCTTCAAGTGTTCCTTGAAGAAAAACATTTTTGACATTCATTTGGTAGATGTCATAACCATTATTTACGGCAATAGAAAATAAAATCCTTACGGTATTCATTTTTACCACCGGTGCAAAGGTTTTGTTATAGTCTATGTCATAGGTTTGGGTAAATTCTTTAGCCCCAAGTCTTGCTTTATACCTTTCTATGGTACCATCACTATTATATTTGATTTTATATACCCATTTACAACCAACCGGTTTTTTATTTTTTGGTAAAGAAACTATTTTCCAAGTTTCATTTTGTTCTAAAGCTTTTAATTCCTCATTCATAGCCATACACCAAATTGGACTTTTAATTGCTTCTTGGTAATTTTTTGGTTTCAATTCTTTTCAATATTAGTGAGAAAACTGTGGTATTTGGTTGAAATAATCGTCATATGATACAAAATTTTCTATTGGATATTGTACCGAATATGTCACATAATTTCTAAGTCTAGTTGATAGTTGTCGTTCCCTAGATGATCTTCTAACTGTTAAATTTTCCTCCATTTCATTTTTATTTGTGTCATTAATAGTCTCATTTTCTTGAATGTTATTCTCAACTTGATGGTTATTTCTAGGAACAAAATTCAAATTATCTAAGTAAGGCAATACTATATTGTCATTTTGATTATTTGAATATTGTTGATGAATTATTTCTTTCTCTTTGAAATATGATTCATTTTCAAAAAATGTAACATTTCTAGAAAGATATAATTTTTTATTAATTTGATCATAGCATTTATTTCCCTTTTTGTAAGATGAGTATCCTAAGAAAATAGTTTTTTGCGATACAAAATCAAGTTTGTGAGATGAGCATCGAGATTGAATTGTTTGTGGTACTTGAATGGAAAGTAGATGCATCTCCTCCAATCTAATTCAATTCATCTATTCCGTCTCCTCTTTCTTTCTCTACCACTTTCCACCCCTTCGGTCCTAGATTAGGATACAAGAACCAACACCGATCTCAGGTGTGGCCCTCTGTTTTGCAATTTGTGCATCTATTGGGATGACTTTGGTGATTTGGATCTAAGTTTATATGGTTGATTGAACTTTGTATCATGGATGTCCGATATATTTTTTTTTTTTTGCTCAGAGAACAATTCAACAGATTTTGAAAACAAAATGTGCTTGAAGCAATAACAGATTCAACGAATCAATAGATAGAACGCTGAGTCGCCAGAAAACAAATAAAAATTACACAAATAGCAGATGTCTCCAGACAAAGATTTTCTTAAATCCCACGCACTTGCTAATATTTTTATGGTATGCCTCTTTTTTTGTTCTTTACTGATAAGAACAAATGCTAAAACCGATTAAATGCTAGATTATTGTTACCGGTTTTCTGGTACGTGTAGAGAGAGGACTTATTTGACTCTTTGGTTTTTTTTCCTTCTTTCTCTTGACACTTGTTGAGTTCTTGGCTCTTTGGCTCTTGACTCTTTTTTTTTTGGTACCGACTAGCTTTGCTAGTTTGATGGCACTTGTGCAGAATTTTCAGATCTATGGCTCTGATATCATGTTAATTTTTGTAAGAGAGAAGAGATGTAAGAAAACAACTTGTTATTGCAATCTTATTTTCAGCTTTACATGTATCTCTATTTATAGAAGAAGAAAAAAACTAGCCGTTGTACTATTAATTACAACTACTAACTACTAACCACTAATATATTAATTACATGATACTTTTTTCTGTTTTATTTCTCTTTATACAACTTTAATTTAGTTAGTTGTAGTTAAAATCAATATGCGCTTTGTTGTGGATTTTTTAAAAGTCTGAGATCTAGATATTGTTGGAAGGCTAGAAAGCTTATTATTAAAATTATCATCAGAATAAAGATCAATTTGCATGATCTCTTCCTTCCAATAGATATAGATTCGTGTCATCATCATTTTCATTTCCTTGCTGGAACTTGTAATATTTAAAGGGAAGAACATGGATGATTCTAGATAAGAAACCAAACCTCTGTACTTATCCAAATCAAAAGTGGAGAAGAGCGCAGTTTCTCTCCAAATCAAAGCGCCAGAAATTGGAACATGATTAGCAGCAAGCAATTAGCACTAAAGATTGAGACTCTTATTAAATTTTGCTAATTTTGCTATTGAAGCAAGTGGGCCCATTGAGAAGAAGTGAAGGAGATGATCGATTGAAAAAGGATAACAATTCCGGGCTTATACGGGCTTTTAGAAGTAGCTAACTATCAAACTTGTCTTTTGTAATAAATTTTTAAAACGAGTATATCTTATCTCAAATAATTTTGATTGCAATAAACGTTAAAAAGTTAGTTTAATAATATTTAGCAATTGAATTCTAATTTTTTCGAGTGCTGATTTGCTAAATAAATATTTACATACGTCAAGTAATGTTGCACGTTTACATCGAATTAACTACGCCAAATAGGTTGAACAATACAATGTAAACTAGGCCCAAGTCCGCCTTTATTGGGCCCAAAATATTTTTATTCTCTCTCGAGTCCTACAATATCGATAACTTTGTATGTCACTTGAGAGTAGGTCCGATGTCTGGTTCGATGGGTTTAATCACCGTCAATTTGCTTTAAGATTTGTATGGAATGCTTTGAACTTCGTGCGTGTCTGTTTCAATTTCGTGTGCATAAAATTAGATTGGACGGTCATCATGCTCGTTGACCCTAAAAGTAGGTCTGATGAGCATCGGACCTACTCCGTTCTCTTTGTACGTACTCTTAGTAGAAATAGTAGTTAAAGTAATAAATAAATCCGTAAACGCAAGCACTAGAACGTTTAAAAATAATAAAATCGATCGGATACATTTTGTTTGATACAAGACGAAATTATATAGATTAAAAAATATATATTCCAATATCATGCTTTTTCCTGTTCAACCAACAATAAATGGCTTAAAATTAGCTTTTTTAACATACTTTTGAACTTTAGCTAGTACTAAAATATGGTTATTCTGTTGCTTGCTGCCTTGCTTGGATGTTTGATCAAGCTTTTGGCTTTTGAATGTGATCAGGGATATATAACCCTGTTAGATAGATACATGTAATTATTTTGTTTCAGTAATGAAATGGACTTTTTAACCTCTTTTAAAAAACAAAAACAAAAAAACCAACAATAAATGCCTGATGGCATGCTATTTTTCTATATGAGAATTGCAACACGTATTGTTTCTCTACATTTTGGACCTCCATCATACTTTCATTTTTCTTATTTTTTGATAACAAAAGTTTTAAAACTTATATGTTAAAATAAAACCATTATATTTGATCTATATTGTTTTCTCTACATGTACATAAAAAATATATTACTTTTTAATTTTGTTTTCATATGAATCAATAAGTTGAAAAAAATCAACATACAAAATTTATCCATATCAATGTATTTACATGCTCTTGACACCAATCAAAACAAAGTCGAAATGTCGTAATTTTTTTATATGTTCATGGAGAAAATGACATAGATCAAATCTAAACGGTTTTATTTATAAAATTTGAGTTTAAATTTTGAGTTATTATCGTTTGAAAAATGGAGGCATGATGGAGCCACAAATAGAGGCATTTGAACCCTTCTATGTAAAAAAAAAAAACTTTAAAAAAAAACCTTTTTCTTGATTATTTGTATGAAAAATAACTACAAATTCTACATAACAGAGAATTATAAGATATGCGTGGATTAATATTTTAATGGTTGATTCAATTATAAAGAGTAAAATAGAATATTTTCTTATTTCACAGTACGAAAATTCATACAAAATTGAGGTGCATTGCATAGAAAACTTTTTTTCCTTGCATATCTAATAAAGATTTATTTCATAGTTTGTGAACAAACAAAAAATATAGTTACCTTATTTTTTATATTATATATAGTTACACTATACGAACAAATTTTGACCACTTTAAAATTAGTAAAGAAGGATATATACATATAATTGATAGAAATCCAAGGGTCCTTGCATAATTGAGAGTCGATCCTCTTCCTAAGATTTCCTAAAGCCTGGACAACATAGTTTTCAGTGTGGCAACCAGCACGCTGTCTAATTCAGCACTTCATCACGATCCCGCATCAATGAAGTTACAGAAATCTCGCCGCATAACAAACGGAAAAACGTTGGCGCTGTCGCACTGTGATTTGGCTATGTCGGTTGGCTAGACAACGCGGAGACCAATTCTTTGGCCATCTCATATTTTGCGTGACCGACCGACCGACCGACGTGTCCGGTGCTATTCGGGGATAGCACAGGTGCCAATATTATTTGAGCTTTGAGATTCGTGCAAAATATATTTGAACGGTTGAGATTTTCCCAAAAGTCACGCAAAATATGAGATATCTCTTAGGATGCGAATTCAACCGAACGGGCCGCCCAAAACCCGACATTTTTATTAATATCCAACATAAAAAAAATATTAAATGTACTCAGGTTTGCTATTTTTAAAAACGTCCAAACTGGCCATTTAAAAATGCGCAAACCGGTCTGAATTTTTAATCCAACCGGCAAAAAAATAGTCGGTTTGGGCATTTTTAAAAATACCCAGGAAACCTTAGTACATTTGATATTTTTTATTTATGTTGGATATTAATAAAAATGTCGGGCACAAAGCAAAACATATGTATCTCTCGATTTTCTACAGCAGTTGCGAATTCATAAGCGAAACGAGTTAGTTTCTTACTCAAAATTTCTCCAGAAATAACCTGTTATGCTAGCATAACAGAAATAACCTGTTATGCTAACATGTTATGCTGTAAGAAGCAGAGTACTTGTTGTAGAAAATCCAAAAAGTCGAGCAAATTTTAGCAGAAGTTGAACAAAAAGAGAGAGAGCAAGAATGTGCGGAAGTGCGGTCCCTGCCCATCAAAATTACGGGAATAATTTGGATCCAACTCTATCGGACTCAATAAGTGTAATGGATTTTGCATCCGTCCGATCCGCTTTAAAATATTTGTATGCATAAATTCAAAGCTGCGGATGCGGAAATCATCGTACTGAAATTTGAGTTTGATGGAAATCGCATCCAAACTGTTTTTCAAAATTACAACATACATATAGTATATTACTTTTTGAAATGGATATCTTACGGAATGTATTAACAAAATTGGATGTGAATAACAGTCTTGAAGGTTAATTGTACAATGCTTTTTTTTATTTGATCTTTCTAAGTGGAGTAAATTATACACTGTTATGGATTAGTTTATCCTAATATTGTACTAAAAAGTTATTCCTACCGACCGTCTTAACAAATTGTACACATTAAACTAGTTGCGAAGTCAATGATGACAATCAAATGAGGTGATCAGTTTGGTAAATACATGAAATTGACTATGGAAGGAACGAGAGCTCGAATCCTACTGAAAAGTAATTATGTAAATTGGGGCTGCGACGCTGCGTGAGTGCAAATGCGCAATTTCTTAAGAGATTACGAGTCTATATACTAAAACAACAAAAATTAAAATAATGGCGATAACATATTGAGGGGCGAAAGAATTTGTCACTCTCAAGTCCTGAAATTTTTGCCTCACCGTATGAAACTTTTGGCATCGAGCAATTATTATAATTTTATTTATTATCATAAGAGGAGGGTTCAAATGCTTCATTTTTTATGCCTCCACCATTCCTCCATTTTTAAAAACTTTAATAACTCCAAATTTAAAACTTAAAAGTCAAAATAAAACCGTTGGATATGATCTACATCATTTTATCTCTGTGCTCATAAAAAATTATCACATTTTGATTTTGTATTTATGTGAATCAATAAGATGAAAAATCAACATCTAGAAATTATCTACATTAGTACATTTTTCACAAGCTCTTGATGACAACCAAAACAAAATTAAAATGTCATAATTTTTTATACGTGCATAGATAAAATGATGTAGATCATATCCAACGGTTTTATTTTGATTTTTTAGTTTTAAATTTTAAGTTATTAAAGTTTTTAAAAATAGAGACATGATGGAGGCATGAAAAATGGAGGCATTTGAACCCTCCTCTTATCGAGATAAATTTATAAAAGCCAAAATCATTTTTTTGCCTTGTTATTAAATGTTCATTGAGTAGCCAACTGAATGACTGATTAGAAATAGATAGAATAAGTATATAAGCGTTGGCATGTAGAATATTTTGTTGGAAGATGTGATCATTATTCATTCACCGGCTCAATTTGTGTTGGAGTTGAATTGTTATTTTTATTTTTATTTTTATAATATAATCCCGCCGCACATCTGTACTAATCATGATGTAGCGTAACACAACAAAATTCAAAATTCTCAATCTTATCAAACCTTAGCTAAATTTTGTCTTTCTTTTGGAATAGTCGCGTCGCATCGCATCATTAAATATGGTATTCTCAATTCTCATTTGTTGTTTTGACCGTTGAATCCAGATAGTTGGGTCCAGATAAGCCCTCAGAAAGAATATCCTACAATTTATATTTATCTACACATAATTTTTTATTGTTGTTAATTTTTTTATGTTACTAAGTCCTGGTTGGATCCCTCTGGCTCTGGCTTCTGGCTTCTGGCTTCCATTATTAATGGACAGCTTCTGTTCTGTGGGGTCGAGTGACTTTTCGGGACTATATAGAGGCAGCCCAGGGATTTTTTTTAAAAACATAATTAAAAAAAATATTTTTACTCAACTAACATGATTATTTTTTTTTACAAAAATTATAAGAACCGTTGCCAATTCGGTCCGCTTAGTTTTTTTTTTTGGGACCGAATTGGCAATTCGATCCCTGTTGATTTCACAAATTTTCAGAAAGACAGCTACAGAAAATCCGAAAAAGACTCCAAACTGAATTAACAATTCGGTCTCAACTTTTTTTTTTTTTTAGAGTTTGCTTAATAAATAGCATTATTATAAATTTAGTTAAGAAACATTTACATTAACAAATATGTGTAATTCTTACTCGCTAGGTTGTGCCAAAAAAATTGAAAATAAAATAGAGTAAATCAAATTTCATCTAATATTCTCTATGAGAGATAAAAAAAAGTGATCCGGCTAAAATTCTATCTAGTTTATTCGTTTTAAAATTTCAATTGACCATATTATTATTTCATTAAAGAATCTAATTTATCAAATTATTATTTCAATTGACCAATTCTAATTTAAATTGTTCTTAACATGTGATGTGATAAAATTCTTATAATTGTTAAAAATAGAAATATGAAATTTAAAATGAATAAACTAGATAGAATGTCTATGTTAAAAAATATGTAAATTAAAAATATTTTATAAAATAAGTTAATACTATGTATTTTAATAATTTTTAAAATGATCTATATGTTGGAAAGATTCCACGTATAAGTTAATATTATGCATCTTTATTTAAGCAAATAAAATTTTACTCTATAATTTTTAATTCTAATCAGTTATACACAAAAAAAGGTAAAAATAATTCAAAACGTGAATGAAATTATAATTGTATTTTTTCTATTTAAACAAAGAATAAAGAAAAGTAAATAGGGAGAAGTGGGAGGGAAGGGAAGAGAGGAGAAAAGTGGGGTCCACAAGGGCATTTTGTTAAGAATTTTAAGAGGAGGATATTTTGTTCTATGTTTTGAAAAAGATGACACAATGTAAAATTTCCCTATTTAATTGTTTTTTCGGTTTCAAATTCAATTTGACCTACATCCGAAATGATATATGATACACAAGTGAGAAATTCAACCAAACCTAAAAAAAAAAAAAATTGGGACCGAATTGCCAATTTGGTCCAGACTAAAAAAACTCTGGACCGAAATGACAATTCGGTCCCTAGGTATTACACAAATGACAACACAGTTTTCTGTAAAAATTTGTGAAATCAACATGGATCGAATTGCCAATTCGGTTACAAAAAAAAAATCAAGCGGACCGAATTGACAATTCGGTTCTTATGATTTTTGTAAAAAAAAAATAATAATTGGTAAAAATATTTTTTTTAATTATGTTTTTAAAAAAAAATCCCAGCCCCAGCCCCAGCCCCAGCCCGTGACACAGAAGTAGGATTCACGGAAAAGTCGGACTGGGAATCCTAGGAAACCTTTAACCCTTTCAAATTTCTAGTTTCTAAAAGGTTCAAACTTCAAACAGAAAAATAGAAAGAGCCCGGAATTTTTTTTTAAAGTCCATGTAGCCAACTATATGACTCCGTCGTCAAAGTTTTATCAAATAATGGATGCCTCCAGTGAGGCTCATATTGCATCTTGCATCTTGCAAATATGCATCTTGATCCATATTTTCATTAACTAATTAATTTACTTAAAGGTGTCAAATTTCTTTGACAATCTTAACAGTATAATTCTAAATTATATATAAACTTTACAAATTAGGAAAAAATTATAAACATATTGTTGGAAATTGGTTATGTGTATTCATGTGAAGTGACTCATTGAGTATCGTGTGATGTTTCGTTAAAATCATTAAATATGTACTGTTGTAAGTTTTATGTTGTTTGATAAAAGATAAAGTTTGAATCAAAGTTCATAATTTTTCAATTGCATAATGTAAGTATAGAAGATGACATGTTAATAATCGAATTTCAAAATTAGAAACTAATTTTATAATTAGCAAAAAAATTAATTAATATAATCAATGGTTCCACACACTTTAATACTCATTATTGCATTTTATTTGCAATCATTTATTACGCTAGATGATACATGTATGTAAAACAAATGTAAAGCGAAAAGAATCTATATTTACTTTTTACTAATTTGAATGATATCAAAATAGAATAAAATAATTTATAATATTTATGGACATCCAAAATTAACAATTTATAATTAAGATTGCATAGATATAATATTCGATCATATCCAAACTTTTATTCTTACGTTATAGATTTAATTATAAGATATATGAAGATATATTTGGCAGATAAGATCTCATTTTAGAAAATTTTAAATGAGAATGATTATGATATATCTATTTGTAACGATTATTAAAAGTATGGTAGTTAATAGTAATACTACGTTTATTATCGAAGCGTCGCAGGATAATAGGAAGTGGAATGCTCCAGTTTAAAGTAATGGAGACAACGTAACCGTTAATATCAAGTTATATCTCACGAGTCACGAGTCAATCTTCTGTTCCATGTTGTCAGTGTATTTTTCCTGTTACGAGTCACAGACTTTGGGACCCACCTCATTGAAGGCCTAGGAAAAATCCGTAAGCCAGTTGGGCCCACCAGTCAGTTACAGCGTAGCAGGAATAAATAGGGGAATCTGCAAGAAAGAACCCGGAGCCCTTTCGACTTGTCGTCTCGTTCTCTGATCGAACTCTACAAACCTTTTCTACAAACCTTTTCCATCTATTTTCCAACTATTTCTGGTAAATTTGTTTTCGTATCCCGATTTTAGTGTTTAGCTCATACACTATCTCCTTTAGCGTTAGCCTCCTTTAAATATCTTGCGAAATTGAACTTGTAAACCCTACTCTTGACCCTTACGTTTTCAAGATTCCGTCTTTTCCATTTGATAATAAAGCTTGCACATGGCACCGTTGCAGCTTTACTCGAGAAAAACGCGGTCAGCTTGCCGCCTCATCTTCTCTCCGCCTCGTTTCCATTTGATATCGTCATCTCGTACAATTTTGAAGGTAACTCTATTTTTCATCTACGCTACGCTCACGATTCTTCTCTACAATTTACAAAATTTACAATTTCTGGTGGCAAAGGAGTAATTGCAATTGTTTCCAAATGAGTTAGCACTTTTGAGAATATCCATTCGAGATTCTCTGGATATTTTGGGTTTAAAATGGATATATTCTTACTTGGCTGAGTTATAAAAAATATCTTACATTGGTTGCACCTAATTCTGATATCCACTCTCATTCTTTCCAGGATTTTACGACTTTCTCTTTGACGAAGAGTAGAGTTTCTGAAATTAAAATGTTGCTTGAAGTGCCACAGACGTCTAAAAAAGATAGAGAAATCTTTGTGGAAGTGGATCCAACTGATCGGTACGGCCGGTACAAAGACCTTTTAGGGGCCGGTGCCGTGAAAAAGGTGTACAAGGCTTTTGATCAAGAACAAGGTATTGAGGTGGCTTGGAACCAGGTATCTACTTTCAATTTTAAACATTAATTTCTGTTTAATTATGCTAATTACATTAGCTTCTGATAAAAAAATTCAGTTGATTAAGTTGAATAATAAGACAAGTAATCTGGTGTGGTGCCTTTTGTTTTTCTCTACTTGAACTTGTAATTTATTCTTAAGTTTGTTTACATTAATGTATAGTTGCAATCTGTTTTCCCTTCATTCAACTTTGTTTTATGCCCTCTTGTGTACATCAGTTACATCTTTACATGCTTTTGCTCCCAAGGAAAATTGACCAACAGTACTATGAAAATGTTAGTTCTTACCTGCAGATTAACTGAAATTCTACTGTCATTCTATGCAGATAAAACACATGCAGTGTGTAATTTGCAAAATTCTACCTTAAAACTTTTTTTGTACCTAATCAATGGTGGATGAGAGTAAAACATAAAAAAATTGAAAACTGCATGGTCCTTTTTTTTCCCCATGCAGCAAGTAGTTCTATTTTTAATTATCATTTATTCAATCTCTTTCAGGTTCAACTGAGAGGCTTTGTTGATGAACCAGTAATGCTAAACCGACTGTTTGGTGAAGTACGCCTCCTCAAATCACTCCACCACCCGCATATAATCTCTCTGCACAAGCAGTGGGTCAATCCTGAATCCCAGACCCTCAATTTTATCACTGAGATCTGCAACTCAGGCGATCTGAGGGGTTACAGGAAGAAACACAAGCAGATCTCTCTCAAGGCTTTAAAGAGGTGGGCCCACCAGATCCTGCTGGGGCTAGATTATTTGCATACGCATGAACCATGTGTGATTCACAGGGATCTAAACTGTAGTAATATTTTCATCAACGGCAATGTTGGCGAGGTATGATTCTTTATTTATGCTTATTTTATGTGGCACCCCAGGAAATTTGAAATAGTACCTCCCCTTGTTTCTTCAAATTTCCACTTGTTCGTCAATTGTGTAGGATTTAAGGTATGCAGGACATTACTTGTTTTACTGGGTGTAACTGATACTTTATTTTGAATGAGTATATAGAAATTGGTGAGAGAACTTCAATTATGGAATTAAAATAACAGAATAGAAATTAGGAACAAACTCGAGGCTTCCAATTAGAATTTTGGCTCAAACCCAAAAATTATATGCTCTTGAGTAAGCACTAATTTTTTAGTTATTTGATTATGGTAGTAGTTTTTCCCTCTCACTGAATTGGTTGTTGGATGAACATTAGGTTGTGTTATTCCCGTAGAAGTGTGTTGTCTTTAATTTAAGATTGTTTTAATGTCCTCGTTTTTTGCCTTTCGGAGAGTTCTGTCCTGGGTCTTTCAAGAAAAGAATAAAACATGCATTATAGTTATTTTTATGTACCTAAACATTAACCTCTTTATTAAAATACAAACGGGTCAAGTTTAGATATTTTTTTCTATTAGGAACAAGTCAATTCTTGACATAGCATCTTTAGCATATTATATTACACCATATAATAGAGATGTAAACTAAAAAGGTAGATCTTAACTGGGTCTCTAATGAAGTTGACCCGTGGATTCTGACCTGTGACACATACCTTTTTGTGTGGCCTTTTTCTTGTGACCAGCTTTTAATTGATAGGGTTGAGTCTTTCACTTTATGTGATGGTTCCTTTCTCCGAGGGATATTGCACAGAAAGATAACTTAGTCAATAACTTCTCTTTTAAGTACCTTTTCCAGAAATCTGTCCACAGCGCCACACACACCCTTTTGTTACCCTGTACTCTGTAGTGGGCAACAGAAAGTGGTCTTTAGAAAACTATGTGGGCACTATAGAAGCCATTATAGATCTGTCATGATTAATTTCAATAATTGAACAATATTTTGTACAAGACATGACCAACCATAAATAAACATTTCCTTCTAAAGTTAAGCCTACTATATTTGTTCAGATTTCTATTAGAACTTCACTCTTTACTACACAAAATTTATTCCCTTATATTGGTTCCTAAAATCAGATCTAATTATTGAGGATCTTACGGAATTAATTAACCACCTACTGTACGCATAGGTGAAGATAGGTGACCTCGGTCTAGCAGCTATTGTGGGCCGTAGCCATGTGGCGCACTCTGTCCTTGGTACACCGGAGTTCATGGCACCAGAACTTTTTGAAGAAGATTACACCGAACTGGTCGACATTTACTCCTTCGGCCTTTGTGTTCTAGAAATGGTAACGATGGAGATGCCTTACAGCGAGTGTACCAACATAGTTCAAATCTACAGGAAGGTGGCATCTGGTGCACGGCCTGATGCTCTGAGTCGAGTGTGTGACCCAGATGTCTTCCAGTTCATCGAGAGGTGTCTTGGTCTGCCACGGGCCCGCCCTTCAGCTGCTGAGCTGTTATGTGACCCATTCTTCGATGAATTGGAAGAGAGGCATTGCTTAGTTGCAACGCCACTCACAGAAGATGGGGAACGGGTTACACATGCCGATGCATTAGAGGATGAGCTTAACGGGTTTATGCTAGATTGAAAAAAGCACTGTATTATTCTTTTTTCTTTTTTGTACTTTTTTCATTTGATATGGTAATCTAGGATGCAGATGTATCTGCAAACATTGCTGTCGGTTACATTTTTTTATCGTCAGTCATACCACCTGGCAATTACTCTTTTTAGTCCTTTTATCATTTTATGTCTGTGAATAGTCTGAAAGAAGAAGAAATTAGAGATTAGCAAGTCTGGGGCAAGTTAAAATTTGCCAGAAATGACCAGTTTGATATTTGTGTTCAAGAGAATTCGTAATTCATTATTATTATTATTTTTCATTTTCTGATTTTTTAGTTCATCTTCTGTTCGGCTTGGCAGTGTAAATACTTGACAATACGCTTGATTTGAATTGACTTTGTTTGAGTGAGTTAAGTTGTTAAATTTTCATTTGATATGTTTTGATATGTTCTCTGCTTTGTGCAGTGTTGTTAAATGCGGCCGCATGGACCGTATATGCAGCCGCATATGTGTATGTAGTCGGAAACTACATCATGTAGTCTCATATATGCAGTTTTGCATATACATCCACATATGCAGTCCATACAGATTGTATTATGCCATGCAGTCCATACAAATATTTATTTTAATTAATAAAAAAATTTCAAGTTCTGATCAAACATTTATTAATAAAAACAGGATCGGATATGCAGTAAAACTCGAACCCAATTCTTTATACTCATCCGGACACAAGTCCAGTTAAGTGAAGTTTCACAAAGTCCATGCAGCTTCTTTTATAGGCTCTCAAAAAGTTTTTTTCTTTTGTTTTTAAGAGTTGGAACTAAAGAAGTGTTATTATACCGGTTACTCCAGACAGACGTTCTAGGTGAAATTCACGTGAATTCAGTGTTTACATTATTTTATTACTAATTTGGGCCGAAGGATTTGAGCAGCTGAATTTATGGCCCATTATTGGCTATTGGCTACAAAGGATTTCGAATTAAAGCAGATGTATTTATGGCCTATTAGTCATTTTTGAATCTGGCATTTTTATTAATACCCAAAACAAAACAAATTATCAAATCTGCCCTCGATGCAAATTATTTTTAAAAATGTCCTAACCGCCCGCCAGCTGGGCGGTCCAGTTTCCATAGCAGACTGCCCGCTCGCTGGGCGGTCCACTGTGCATAGCTGACCGCCCCGCAGCTGGGTGGTCCGCATTTAAAAAAAAAAATTGTTTTAATATTTTAATTTGTTTTAAATATGGTATATTTATTTGTTTGAATGTTTTATATTTATTTGTTGTAATGATTTATATGATATATATTTATTATTTGTATGACGATTATATTTTTATAATTGACGATTATTTTTATATGTTATGTAATTTTCTAGTTTTTTTTATAATTGTTTAATGTTTTATATTTAGTTGTTAATGTATAAGTTTGTTAATGTTTTTAATTTTTTTAATCGGGCCACTATTTTAATGTTTTATATTTATTTGTTTAATGTTAGAAATTGATTTTTCCGACTGGATAAGCAAAAAAACTAGATAATCTAAATGGTAAGTCTACAATATGAAACATAACAATCCAAACATGAAATATAATAATTCAAACATAAAATACTAGACATCTATCAAACTAAAAAAATATAAAAACCCTAACGATGAGGACGAGGGCGACGTCCGGAGAGCTCCAACATATGAGGTGGACGGCGGTCCCTCTGCGACGGCACACGCCTCTGGTGAACCTCATCCTCCTGCATGTCATCGTGTACGGCCTCCTACGCTTGTTGTGTTTAGTGCTACAATATAAATTATTTAAAGCAGATTATTAGTAACGTGTATGACTGAACAAGTAATAAAATAGACAAACAATATAGTAGTGCGTAGTTACCTGTGCTGCTCGGTGGTATGCTGCTCGTCCAACTCTGGAAAGTCCGGGACATAGGCATCCAAGCCAAACTGACGGGGCACTCAATCAGGATAGTGATACTCAACTATCCAGAAACATACGCACGACCCCCGATAAAACAAGAGATATCTCTGCTCTAATGTCAGCCGGCACAGAAGGTTTCTATCGTAGAACAGACAATAGGGGTACCAGGTGACGCTCGTCTCGTGAAGCATCTGGAGCTGACCCCAAACATACGAAATCCCTACGGTCCTCCCCTTGCCCGTGTTCTCGTATGTGTGGGGAGTACCCCATATGGCACTGTATGCCGGACGTCTCTCGGGGTCATCTCCCGTCCATAACCCCGCCTGAGATGGAGGAACCGGCCGACATACCGGTAGATGAGACCAGGACCACTGCTGGAGTCAAACGACTGAGTATCTGTAATATTAAATAATGTTATTTAAATTAGGAATACAAAACCACGTACCTCCATAAATGCAAGTGAGACACGGTGACTGACATGTGGGGTCCACAGAAGAGGACTAAATGTGTCAGGATGGTGAAGGGGATAATCTCCAAAGGGAGCCTCAGCACCGGCAGCCTCTGTACCGGATGCCCATGCACGAATGCCTCTGCACTGGATTCCTTTGCCCCGTGATCATGTGAACTCTCCTCAGTCTCCAGAGGGGTATCCCATGCACGTCCCCGTCTAGTTCTGGCCATACTATATTTGAATAAACAGAAGATTCTACTTTATAAATCCTGATTTATAAACTCTAACTTATAAACAGAGAGAGAGTTTGGAAGAGAGAGAGAGAGCAAGGGTGGGGGTCGGTTTCGAGCGGCGGGGAGGCATAGAGCAAGAGGGAGAACAGAGAGAGGGGCGGTCCGGGCTGGTCAATTCGGATGGGTCGGGCCGCCCGTTTAAAAAAGTATATATATATATCACTAGCGGACCGCCCAGCTGCTGGGCGATCAGCTATGCATAGTGGACCGCCCAGCAGCTGGGCGATTAGGGTATTTTTAAAAATAATTTGCCATTGAGGGTAGATTTGATAATTTGTCTTTTTTTTTGGGGTATTAATAAAAATGCCGGTTTTCGAATGAAAGTAGTTGCTGGACATTTATTTATTGTACTTGTAAACATCCGCTGGACTTCCATATGAATATATATACTATATGTGAGGAGCTCTATATATATATATATATATATATATAGAGGAGGGCTCAAATGCCCCATTGCTTCATGCCCCAATTGTGCCCCAACATCTATATCTTCAAATGCAAAGTTCAAACAGAAAATCCGAACCGATCAACATGATATCCATGTTAAAATATGATTGGAGACCAAATTTTATATTTTTTGGAATTTTTTTACTATTTTTTAAGATAGGTACAAAATCAGAAAATTCTGGACCATCTAAAAACAATGATTTTGTACCTATCTTAAAAAATAGTAAAAAAATTCCAAAAAATAAAAATTTGGTCTCCAATCATATTTTAACATGGATATCATGTTGATCGGTTCGGATTTTCTGTTTGAACTTTGCATTTGAAGATATAGATGTTGGGCACGATTGGGGCATGAAGCAATGGGGCATTTGAGCCCTCCTCACATATATATATATATATATAGAGAGGAGAGAGTGGCTAAGATCAAAGTGGTATGACTAAGGCCTTTGGTGCTACCAAGTCGTTTTTGGATTTTCAAAGTCCAAACGGTCGATCTAAACCGTTAGATGTGATCTTATATTAAAATCTACTTGGAGACCAAATTTTATTTTTGGAATTTTTTTACTATTTTTTAAGCCACTTTGAAAATTGCTGATCACATGGTCCAGAATTTGGTTGTACTGTTTTTACTGTTCACCCGGATCTGCCATTTTCAAAGTGGCTTAAAAAATAGTAAAAAAATTCCAAAAAATGTAAAATTTGGTCTCCAAGCAGATTTTAATATAGATTGAACATATAACGGTTTGAATCGACTATTTGAACTTTAAAATTGCAAAAACTAATTGGTAGCACCAAGGCCTTGGTCATACCACTTTGACCTTAGCCACTCTATATATATATATATAGGACAGTGCTGCGGTGCTATGCATATATAAGGGCCCTCCGTGCTACGGCTCACTTTTTGAGTTTTCAAAATCCTAACGGTCGATCCGAACCTTTCAACATGATCTCCATATGAATATGTACTTGCAAACCAAATTTTACATTTTTTAGAATTTTTTTACTATTTATTAAGCCACTTTGAAAAAACACTAATTTGTACACAACAGTAAAATCTGCTGGACCATTGGATCAGCGATTTTCAAAGTGACTTAATAAATAGTAAAAAAATTCTAAAAAATATAAAATTTGGTTTGCAAGTACATATTCATATAGATCATGTTGAACGGTTCGGATCGACGTTAGGATTTTGAAAACTCAAAAAGTTGCCGTAGCACGGAGGGGCCCTTATATATGCATAGCATATTAG
>JAJGRW010000759.1:0-85812 GCA_025461045.1 Carex parvula
ATTTGTTTTGATATAATATGTACTAGTGGAGACAGATTTGTACTGAACTTAACGAACAATATTTTTATTATTATGATATCATATAATCGAAATGATTAATCAATAATCCATAAAAAATAAGTTTAAAAACTATAGAAATTATCATTGGTAATATTTAACTTATGCTAAAATAAATATTATTCTTTTGGAGCAAATTCCGAGAAATAATTTTAATATTAATTATAACTTATTTGTTGGAGCAAAAATGGTAATGTGCCTTCAAAAACAAATTGATAATTAATATGCCTTTTTAGAGAGTTTAAACAGAAGGATAAATAAGCGGCTTTTATTCTTATATATAATTCATTTAGCATATAAATAAATGAACATATACACCGTCAAAGAAAAATATATGATTCGTTCTGAAAATTGGTTTATATTCATAAAGTATAATTAAAAAAATATCAAAACAAAAGAGTAAACTGGTTGCCTTTTTTGTATTTTTGATATATATATATATACACACACATAACAAGCTTGTCATGCCATTTGCATGTACTTTACCACTTTATTTTTATTATGATAAAAGATGGTTTGCAAAGGTTTGTTTTTTGCAATTAATATTAACAATTTTAGTAATTACTTTTTATTTATTTTAATCTACTTTTATCCGTGCAATTCATTCTAATTCAATTTGAGAGATCAAACATTTTAATATATTTTTCAATCTTTTTTGTTGTTCAATTAATCTTTACATCCTTGTAATTAGGAAATACAAATTCTAATGTGGCAATTTCAATCATATATATATATGCTACAACTAACTGATCGATGTTGTGATTATCACTTCAACATTTGTAACTAGAATTGAGATGCTCCAATCACATCTCAATTGATTAGATGGTTTCTCAATAGGTACATATAATGGATTGTACCAGTGGAATACTACTGCTATCTCAGTCGGTATATATATAATGGATTGTAAAAAATATTATTCATTTGTCACAATATCTGCCGAAATTTTTATTAATAACACCGTCAAAAAAATCACAAATTAGAGGAAATTCGAAAAATACCATGGCCTCCAAGTCAATCTGCAGCTCCATTTTTGGATGTCCCCCAAAATCCAAAAATGCACTGTAATATATTGATATTTAAGTTTTTTGGGGGCCTCCAAGTCAATCTGCGCCCCCACCAAAAATGGGGCCGCAGATTGACTTGGAGGTCCTGGTATTTTTCGAGTTTCCCAATTTTAGTGGTGTTTTGATTTTTTTTTTTTTTTTTTTTGAGATGGTATTAATAAAACTTTCGGCAATATCTGGGTTATGTTCTAGATTGTAAAAACCACTATTACAAATTTACAAGTTGTTAGAGATAAGGGTTAGGAGATCTAATTAGTATATGGAGTATGGTAAAACTTGTGATGCAATTGGTACAAGAAGCTGGTTGCTAATATATGCATGTGCATCACAAGTTCACAACTCACAAGTGCCAATTCAATTTCTGTCAACTGCTAATTATGTGCAAATTATTACAAGGAACTCGTTTTAATGCTCTAATTAATTAATTAAGCTCTACGCATTTATGTTTTATTTTCTTATGTAAATGGCTCTTCTTTATCAAATAAATTAAAAGCTTAAAGAAAGCGAACTTTGTGTTGTAAAATTTAAATGAAGTTGCAACAAAAGTAAAGTAAATAATAAGAGAGATAAAGAGAACAATAACAGAATTTTATTCTCTACTTTTGTATGTCTTCTCTATATTGTGTGTTTCTTCTCTGTTTACAAAGTCTTTATTTATAGACTACAAATTGTAAATGAAAAGACGTTATAATAATAAAAGAGAAAATGAATGCCAATAATATTGGAAGTTAATATTGGAAGTTACAGAATTGTGAATTAATATTGGAAGTTACAGAATTAACATCCACATAAATCTTATTTAATTTGATTTATAACACTTTGAACTTTATTAAAAATGTAAAAAAGCCGTACAAATAATATGTGCATATGGTGGTCCAATTTGCTTATTTCAACTATATGATGGAAACATTTACAAAATGAAAGATAAACACTACTACAAAAAAAGAGATTATACACGGACAATAAAGGAAGAGCTACACGGATTTCCTACCGTGTTTAAATCGAGGGTGTACGATTAGTTCAATAACTACACACGGACTTTTGGCCGTGTGCAATTTTAAAGATTCTACACGTATAACTTCACAAACAGCCGTGTACAAAGACCAGAATGTGTCGCGCTCCATTTACCGAGCTACACGGATATTACCTAAAAAACCGTGTACGATTCTTTTTGTACACGGACTTTTAACTAAAAAACCGTGTAGCTTGACTCTTTCTACACGGACATTTAGTTAAATGTCCGTGTAGCTCTCCTCTTTCTACACGGACATTTAACTAAATGACCGTGTAGCTATCTTTTTTCTACACGGACTTTAGTTAAATATCCGTGTAGAAAGTACATTTTTTTTTTTTTTGTATTTTTGTTTTTCGGCTAGCCTCCAGTTTTGCTAGCCATTTTTGTTACAGAACTATATATTCCAGATTTTCCAGATTTCATATAACAAGAAATCCATATTTTCCAGATTAGCAATAAATCCATATTAGCAAGAAATTCATATTTTTCAGATTAGCCAGAAATCCATATGCAATAAATTATACAATATTCATATACACCAAATTATACAAAATTATGCAAATCCATATCGAGGATTACAAAATTCCATGGCAAACCACCTTGCCCACATGCACCGCACATCGTCGATCTGATCCGAAGAGTAATGATCTTGCTTTGTCACATTCTACAAAATTATAATTTTATAATAGTTAGTATTTCAGAAAAGGTAGATATCAATTGCTTATTATATAGGAAATTCATATGAAGTACATACCGCTTTTGGGAATTCGAATTGTATTCTTTCGACAAAGTCAAACATGAATATCATCGTGTAATAAGCGCATTCCCAACCCTCCTTCTGTTGCGGGCTCTGAAATTTACATTTAGCGGCATTTGTTAGAATGACAATAATTTTTTTAACAAGATATGAAATTTCTAACTCATAAAGTGTGCTTCACCACCATGTACTTCCAATTCAACTTGCTTTTCTTGCGCGTGCCCGTGCTATCTGATCCTCCCTCTTTAATATATTTCACAAAAGCCCTTACAAAAGTGAGTGAATGTAATTAGCAATTTTATAATTTGATATGATTGAAAGAAATGCAAACCTATAGAATTATTATTGCTTACTTATTCACAAAAGGCAAGATAACTTTGCACTTGGCGGCAGCCGCGGTCCTTCCTGCTGGCTTACAAGAATCAATAATTATGCCCACACTTAAGTACGGCACAATGAGAATCGTGCACCAATGTTTGCTGTTGGATCGAGGAGAAGAATTATAGTACTTTAGCATATAAAAGTCACACGAGTATTTGCTATGATTGATGGTGTGATTTCATTTTTTTATGTTTAACTTTTAATTCCTTTATACAATTCTTTAATTAAAATATAAACAACAAATAAGTTAAGATTAGAACTAACCCCTCGTGGTATGGCATGAGAATGAATTTCTTCTCCTCCGCCTTAGCACGATGCATCGCAGAACACATGTACTCGATAGCCATATCCGGATAATATGTCGCTGCCGTAGAACTCACTTTCTCGGGGTCCAGAAACACGCACAAGTTCTTCCTTTCAACCATCTCATCACAGTTTCGGACTAGCTTCCTGAAAACTCATCATATTGTAATTAGAATATATATTTGAGTTCTATACAATAATGAAAATATTTTAATATCACTAACATGAGGAAAATGGTGATGTGTGAAACATCGAGCCATTTGTCGGATGACGAGTGGTGGAAGAGGTCCTTGAAGTCTCTGAACGACAGCAGGAGCTGCCTGCCTTCGTGTAGAAACATCCCAGGTGGGACAGGGATGATGATAGCCTCCATGCCGTCGGGCGCCGTCATCAAGTAGTCGTGGAGAAGGCGCAAATCATTGGGCAAACGGCTGTATTCTTCTTCTGTGACCATAGGACGGGGCGGTGATTGTGGCGCGTCAGGCGCGATGTCGCAAGCCACCTCCTGACGTACCGGTGAGAGAGCCGTACCGGTAACATCATCTCCTCGTGTCTGTATCAAGTTATAGATGTATTATTCTAGTATTTCAAAAAGAATGAGTTGAATGTAAAAAATAAATGAATTTTTTTATGAATTACCTGATCCAAAACAATCTGACTCTTGGGCCATTGGACAAATGACATCCGTGCGTCATCAAGCACAACCGCGTCGTCGGTAGGGACAGGAAGGGGTACGCGCTGCCATCCATCCACGACTAACTCAACCTGCACGCATGCATGGTCGGGTCTTAGCTGAGTATTGTGTACACTTTTGGCGAGTGGATGTACAACGCCCTTAGCAACGATCATAGAAACACTGCCATTCCGCAGGACGAGGTCGCATGCTCTGGGGTCCTGCAAATTTATAGAAAAGTTGTTTATTCTAGTGATGCGATATTGTCCAACAAGGTTGCAAACAGGTTTTAAATACCTTTAGATTATGAAGAAGTATTGATTACCTTGAGATTATCCAAATCGTCGTTCGCGCCCCACGTGCCGGATGCTTGACTACTTCGCCGAATTCCCGGCGAAATGGGAGGTGGTTGCTCGGATGGCTGCGTAGTTGCTGATCTAATTTGTGTCAACATTGCTTCCATCTCAGCAAACCTTGCGTCGTACTCTTTGCTCACCTCCGCGCGTATCTGCGCAACTATCTCGTCTTTGTTTACCTTGGCACGAGATTTTCTTCGAGGTTTCTCTCCCTCCACTCGGAACACCTCCTTCCAGCCCCTGTAGACCCCTACACCCCTTACTCGACCCGGGTGTTCTGGATTCTCGAGCGCCGCGGACAAGGAATCATTTTGTCGTTCGACACTCCGGGCACCCGAGTTGACCTCCTCCTCCACTTCCAACTGTTCAAGTAGAAGAATTAGTTAAAGCAAAAGAACAATTGACGTACTTTCGGAGTTATAAATGACTCTTACCATTCTTTGAGCCACGCTTTGCAACTCCGTTGGGAGTACTATCCTCCCGTCAGCGGTTACCTCGGCTCTACCCATGACCCAATCTTTGCCCCTAGGATTTTGGATCCTAACCACGGGTGAGTCAGAATCCTTGTTCGCATCCAGGACTTTCCTCCATTCTGCCGACTTACCCTCGTAACCACCTGACCCTAGATGGTGTGGATACTTGTTAAAGGCAACGGTCCTCCTGCCTTTATCACTCTTTGCCTTCACGGAAACAAGACAATAACGATCAGTTAGTTTTAGAAAGATAAGTACAAATCGAGAAAGAATAAGCATAAATTTGGCACGAGTTAGATACCTGGAACTCTTCAGTAGACTTCAAAACTTGATACGCATCCCAGTCCTCTTGTTTTAGCCATTTGTAGTAGCCGACCGGATTTTTCCCTTTCTCCATGAACTCCGTCTTCAACGTGCTCTTGTATTGCTTCCATCCATTGTTCATAATCTTCAACGTCTTATTCTTTGGAACATCACTCTGGATGTTCCATTGAGCCTGATTGACACAAAAATTTAGTGTATTTAAATATAGATCATACATAAGTGAAAATTCAAGAGAAGAGTTGTTAGACACTTTACCTTCACCGTGTTCCACCACTCGTCCTTCACCTCTTTCTCGAAATGATCCCATCTCTCAACAAGGATACTCGCATTTTGTTTCACGAAGCTCGTACACCAATTTGAGTATTTCAGCCGTTCTGGTCCCTGCGCACGCCCGTCTTCTGTGAACCAGATTTTGGGTTGGGTCTGCTCAGAATGACTCGTGCACATTGTAGGCCCTCTTCTCCTTCTTTCTGACGAGGCAGTAGCTTGCTGCTCCTCTTCTTCCATCATATCCTCGTACTCATTTTCATTCGACATGGTGCTGCATGAAATTAAAGATCAAATCATTTGACATATAACCTAGATTAATCAACCAACTTTTGACATATAACCTATATTCATCAAGAGATTAATCAATCACTTGTTGACATATATCCTAGATTATTTGAATTAACCTACATAGAAACAAATTGATCAATTACTATTACCAGTAGATGAGTTATTTAATCAACCAACTCCTTGCTAATTAACCTCTTTAATTGATCCCTCCACGAAAGATGAGTTATTTAAAACAAATTGATCAATTACTATTACCAGTAGATATTCTTATAAGAAAGGGAGGAGTAAAATTTAGATATCTATATGATATTTCTCCCTTCATCATTAATCAACTAACATTACATAACAAATTTTATAATTCCAACACATAGAAACATAAAAAAAAAATAAACTACTATAGCTAATAACTCCATGTAAATAAGTAGCAGCAATTTCCTATAGGAGAAACCAGTAAGAATCATCTCTGAAGAAGTGGCCGACTACAATATATAATAGCTATTAATGAGTGAGTAGCCAAGAAACAAGCACGGTGACCGCTACCTTTGACATCGTCAACAACAATCGAGATGGTGTGTATTCCTCGATAACAAGTGACCTAAACCAAATACATAAATAGACCAAGATGCCGAAAAATAACAAATACCAACCATGTCTAACGGGTTCAAACCCAATAAGAAAAATAACGAGAGAGAGAGAGCTAACCACGGGTGAGAGAGACCACTGGTTAGAGAGAGAGAGACCGAGGTGGAGAGAGACCGAGGTGGTGAGGCGGCGAGGCGGCGAGGCGGGGAGGCGGTGAAGAGCTCGGAGAAGGCTCAGCAAAATCTTCTCTGTGAGGGTTTTTGAAACTGATGTGTATTCTCTTTTCGGACTTGTGAAAATTTTGGAAGAGAAGGATTTCGAATAATAGTGTTTTTCTCATTATACACGGACTTTTAACTTAAAAGACCGTGTACAAAGATCTTTATACACGGACTTTACTCTAAAGGCCGTGTGCAAATACCCTTTCTACACGGACATATAGCTAAAAGGCCGTGTAGCTCTCTACCCTTTCTACACGGACATATAGCTAAAAGGCCGTGTAGCTCTCTACCCTTTCTACACGGACTATTAGCTAAATGTCCGTGTATAAATTGGTCCGACAGGTGGGTCCCAGGTTCAGTAAAGTTCTCTGAATGGTTGCGGGCCGCAATACTTCATATACCGAAGTTTGACAATTTTAACTAATATTTATTTTAACTAATATTAACTAATATTTATTTTAACTAATATTTATTTTAACTAATATTAAATGTTTGATAAAGTTGAACATAATATTTTAAACATAATATTTTCATTAAACATAATCCTTCCTTAAATATTTTAACTAATATTAAATATTTTAACTAATATTTAGTGAAAACTAATATTTTAACTAATATTTATTTTAACTAATATTTATTTTAACTAATATTAAATGTTTGATAAAGTTGAACATAATATTTTCATTAAACATAATCCTTCCTTAAATATTTTAACTAATATTAAATATTTTAACTAATATTTAGTGAAAACTAATATTTTAACTAATATTTATTTTATTTTATTATTAAATGTTTTAACTAATATTTTCAAAAACTAATACTAATATTTGATAATATTATAAGCATTAAACATAATCCTTCCTTAAATATTTTAACTAATATTAAATATTTTAACTAATATTTAGTGAAAACTAATATTTTCAAAAACTAATACTAATATTTGATAATATTATAAGCATTAAACATAATCCTTCCTTAAATATTTTAACTAATATTAAATATTTTAACTAATATTTAGTGAAAACTAATATTTTAACTAATATTTATTTTAACTAATATTAAATGTTTGATAAAGTTGAACATAATATTTTCATTAAACATAATCCTTCCTTAAATATTTTAACTAATATTAAATATTTTAACTAATATTTAGTGAAAACTAATATTTTAACTAATATTTATTTTATTTTATTATTAAATGTTTTAACTAATATTTTCAAAAACTAATACTAATATTTGATAATATTATAAGCATTAAACATAATCCTTCATTATAAGCATTAAACTAATATTTGATAATATTTGATAATATTTGATAATACTATTACTCGCATTATGCTTTTTTCTTTTTTTCCCTCTTTTTTTCCTTTTTTATTTGATATATTACAAGCTAAAGTTGCAATATTAAAAGCTACACGGTCTTAAACAAAATAAATATTACACATTATGCTTTTTTTTTCCTTTTTCTCCTTTTTTCCACTATTTGAACGGTACCCTCGGCCCATAATCCTTCATTGTGGTCGGACCGCATGTAGTCAGCTTCGTCTACCCCTTCAAGTGTTGCTACCTCAGTTTGCACATCGGTACAAAATGGAGGTACTTCGTCGAACTGGTCGTACTCTTCTTCATCGACGACATTTTCTACCCCGACAATCCTTCTTTTTCCGGATAGGACGACGCTCAACCTATCATCACTCGGGTCTTGTACATAAAAGACTTGGGTGGCTTGCTTGGCGAGTATAAACGGATCGTCAACGTGCCCAACCCTGTTTAAATCAACGAGTGTGAACCCGTCGTTATCAACTTTAACACCTCGGTCTTCGACCCATTGACACCGAAACACGGGAATGCTCAGGCGAGGACTGTAAATGAGCTCCCAAATTTCTTGAATAACGCCATAATATGACTTTGATGCTATTACAGCCCGGCCATCTCCGGATCTACTGAATTCTTGAGAGGTCGCCACCAACGTCACCCCACTGTTTTGCATCGTGCTCTTATCACTCTGGGATTTAGTATAAAATGTATATCCGTTAATCTCGTATCCTTGGAATGTTCTAACAACAATTTGGGGTCCTGCGCCAAGTAGTTTAACAATTTCAGGTACGGGGTGTGACTGCACTCTTTCTTTCAGCCATCCTATAAAAGAACGATTATGCTCGTTAGTAAGCCACTTCTGACTCCTCGTGTAGTTTTGTTGTTGAAGGATTGTCATGTGCTCATCTATATAGGGAGCAACATCTGTCATGTGTTGTAGTACAATAAAATGTGCCTTTTGTAGTTCATTTAGATCAGCAACTACGGCTCTCAACCCAATTGTCCCGACTCCTTGGAGCCTTCCCTCGTATCGAGATTTTGGAACGCCAATAGGATCCACACCGGTCAAGTAGTTGGTGCAAAAATCAACCACCTCCTCCGTAGAATATCCTTCTATAATGCTGCCTTCGGGTCGATGTCGGTTCCTTACGTATTTTTTCAAGATGCCCATGTATCTCTCGAATGGATACATATACCGAAGGAACACGGGACCACAAATCTTAATTTCTCTCACAAGATGAACAACAAGGTGAACCATGACATCGAAAAAAGATGGCGGAAAATACATCTCAAGTTGGCAAAGAGTAACGACGACCTCCTTTTGCAAAGAGTCCAATTTTAGAGGGTCTATCACTTTGGAATTTATTGCATTGAAGAAAGAACAAAGCTTCGTAATGGTTTGACGAACGTGCTTTGGTAAAATTCCCCGAATTGCAACCGGAATTATATGTGTCAGTAAAACATGACAGTCGTGAGATTTCAGACCGACCAGTTTCAAGTCCTTCATCGACACCAACTTCTTAATATTCGAAGAATATCCTGATGGGACTTTTATACCATTGAGGCATTCACAGAAGCTTGTTTTCTCTTTCTTTGACATTGTGCACAGTGCGGGGGGTAGGTATGTGCGCTTCCCTTTCTCCTGCGGTGCGAGCTCGGGTCGTATTCCCATCTCTACCATGTCTTTTCTCACTTTAATACCATCTTTCGTCTTCCCCGGAATGTTCAATAATAAACCAATTAAACTGTCACAGACATTTTTTTCGACATGCATGACATCTAGGCAATGCCTCACTTCTAAATATTTCCAGTACGGTAGCTCCCAAAATATGGACCTCTTTTTCCAAATATTCTTCGGTAGTGCTTTGGCGCATTTTCCAAAAACAACATCAATGTTTTTTACCCGTTCGAAGACACTCTCCCCGTCTAATGGATGACGAGCCACTCCAAGCTCAATTTTCCCGTTGAATGCCATCTTCTTCTTACGATATGGGTGATTAATAGGAAGAAACCTACGATGCCCCATGAATACATTCTTTTGACAATTTTTCAACCTCAGCACCTGCGTGTCATCTTCACAGATCGGGCACGCTTTTGCTCCTTTACAAGTGTAACCCGACAAATTCCCGTACGCGGGGAAATCATTTACGGTGCAAAATACCATGGCCCGCAAGGTAAAGGTCTCTTTCATATACGCATCCCACACCGGGACGCCATCACGCCACAATTTTTGGAGGTCCTCGATTAATGGTGCGAGATATACATCTATGTCATTTCCGGGTTGTCTGGGTCCTTGGATTAGTAATGACATCATTATATATCTGCGTTTCATGCACAACCAAGGAGGAAGATTGTAGATGCATAAAAGAACTGGCCAAGTACTGTGCCGACTGCTCATACTTCCAAACGGACTCATTCCATCTGAGCTCACCACAATCCTAAGGTTCCGCGGTTCAGAACCAAATTCTTTGAAATGTCTGTCAATGTTTCTCCATTGAGGAGAATCAGCCGGGTGCCTTAGTTTACCGTCATTTTTGCGCTCTTCTTCGTGCCAGCGCAATAATTTTGCATCTTTGGGATTCGCAAACAACCGTTTGAATCTCGGTATTATCGGCAAATACCACAACACCTTAGCCGGAGGTCGGCCACTTGTGTCCTCGTTACAATCATCAGTGTCCTGGTCCTTACGACGTTTATATCGTGAAACACCGCATTTAGGACAGACATGCATGGCCTCGTACTCGTTACGATACAATACACAGTCATTCGGACATGCATGTATTCTTTCGATCTTCAACCCCATTGGACATATCAACTTCTTTGCCTGATATGTTGTACCGGGTAACTCGTTGTTATCTGGGAGCATTTCTCCTAAAAGCTGTAATAAGGACGTGAAACTCTTATCGCTCCAACCATTGTCTGCTTTTAAGTTTAATAATTTCAACACAGCTGACAGTTTTGTAAATTTGGTACACCCGGGATACAACGGCTTCTTAGATTCATTAGACAAATTTTGAAATTTATCATAATTTTTATCACTAATTTCATCTTCCACATCACGTAACATATCCTCCAAATTTTCAGTAAACTCGTGTTCTACATTTTCATCAAAATTCCTCTCCATCTCATCATCGTCATTTTCGGGTTCGACGTTAATATCAGAATATTCGGCACTCTCATAATCCTCGTTCCAATCAAGTTCAAAATTATCAGAAATTCCAACATTCTCATCATTCAATTCACGATTACAATCCTTTTTGGCACTACTACTTTCCCCAAATTTCTCACCATGCATGAACCAACATGTATATCTCTTCTTAAATCCCCGACAAATCAAATGAGCTCTAATTTCTTCGATGTCCAAAAATCTTAATAAATTTTTACAATCTTTACAAGGACATAAAATGTCTTCTTCTTTTTTATTCACTCTATAACTCTCAGCAAATTTTATAAACTCATCAACGCGAACCAAATATTCTTCACTGTCACGTCGCATTTCATACATCCAGCTTCGATCCATCTGTAAATTAAATTAAAAAAATGATTTGATCAATTAATCATGCATGGTCAACATTCTCCTTCGTGTACAAAATTTTGGGCTTACAAAGGGCCGGTTTACAATCCTAACCCACTCTTTGAATATTATGTCTCATATGTGAACACATATTAGCGAGATTTAATTAGTATTTGAGAAAAATTCGGCAGCATTTCCCCTTAACTCCCCAAGTATGCGTACGAACCACATACTCGTAGGAGCAATAAGGGAAAATACTGTCG
This sequence comes from Carex parvula, assembly GCA_025461045.1. Taxonomy (NCBI): domain Eukaryota; kingdom Viridiplantae; phylum Streptophyta; class Magnoliopsida; order Poales; family Cyperaceae; genus Carex; species Carex parvula. Next base: position 11,859 of record JAJGRW010000759.1, read on the forward strand.
AACTTTCCTCAAATACTAATTAAATCCCGCTAATATGTGTTCACATCCTAAATGAGACATAATATTCAAAGAGCAGTCCCAAAACGGGGACTATCCAAAATTAATCCCTATTGGATTAATTTTGAACGGGCATGGACCTAAAAGCATCTAAAGGTCGGTTATTGGACCACAATACGTACACTAATTAATTACATCTAAAATTAAGAATTCAAGAATGCATGAAATGACCTAATTAAATAAGCCTAAATAACAGAAAATTAGAGAAAGAAAATGATTTAAATACATATTACTAACCTTAGAAAGATGGAGAGGAGAAAATACAAACTTAATTCAAAGATCTCAGATCTCAGCTGCTGGCCTCGATCAATTCGCAGAAATAAAAAGCTCAGTTCGAGATGTATGAACTAAAAACTTGATCAAAACGGCGCTCTGGAAGGGAAGATAATAAAACCCTACACTATTATACACGGCTATTTAGTTATATATCCGTGTAGCTCTCCACCTATTTCTACACGGCTTTTTAGTTATAAAGCCGTGTACAATGTCAAGAATTCTACACGACTATATTATCAAAAAGCCGTGTATAATGTTCCTACACGGATAATTAGTTATAAACCGTGTAGCTCTCTCAATTATTTGCACACCCACTTCTTTACACACGGATTTGTGGTTTCTAATAAACCGTGTAGCTCTCTCTAATAATTCTACACTGATTATTAACTAATTATCCGTGTAGAAATCGTGCAGATCTTTTGGACTCATGTTTGGTACACTGTTTTTAATATAATTGCCAAATCCGTGTACAATGTGCAGTGTACAAAGCCAGTTTTTGTAGTAGTGACGTGTCCCCATTAATTAAAGTTCGGATCCCAAAATAACTCAAATTTTGAGTTTGAATCCAGACTGTTCCATTTGCTCCGGCACAAATATTAAAGGAAACCCGTGCACTTCACCTTGTGCTGGATTGATCTGAGTTCTGATCGGATGGTCCGGATCTAAACTCAAAATTTGTGTTACTTTAGGGGATCCGAGGCTAAAGTAACTCAAATTTTGAGTTTGGATCCAGACTGTTCGATCTGCTCTAGCATGAACATTAAAGGAATTCCATGCATTCCACCTTGTGCCGGATTGACCTGAATTTTGATTGATGCATCCGGATCTAAACTCAAAATTTGGGTTGCTTTAGGGGATCCGAGGGTTCGGAAATGCCATTGTACCATAATTCTGATCGAACGGTTTGGATCTTAACTCAAAATTTGGATTACTTTAGGGATCTGGACCCCATTAATTAAGCGATTAAAAATGCTAATATGAAGTTGCTGCCTTGCAGGGCATGTTTTAATACAAGGGTAGTTGCAGGGCTCCAGTCATGTGGGCCGGAGCCTGGCCCACAAACCTCCATAAGACCAGATCTTGGGTGGGCCCACTGGTCATAGAGGAGGGACCTTAGTTGGGGAGGATAATATAATTCTAATGGATTTTATGTGATGGAAGGGAATGCCAGGGGGGTTATGAAAATGACATCTTCCCAAATTATTGTTCTCAGCCATAATTGAAGCATTTTTTATTAGTTCAATAAATAATGATGATGATGATTGCAAAATCTAATGTATTAAGGAACTAAAACCGAATGTTGCTATCATTCTCATTTAGTATCAACTTATGTTTTGCTTTATGATGTGGAAATAGGAGTTGGGGGCGGTTTGATGGGCATCAAATCAAATTCAGTTCGGTGCCTGGTCGGAGCCGTTCAATCCGCATCATGATTCATGTGCTCATAATCAGCAACAATTTGATGCGAATCGGACAACTCTAACCAGACAACAAACCAAATTTGTTCTGATGCCTATCGGACAGTCCCGAAGCAAACTGATGATATATTAAGAGATTTTACAAGGAAAACCAATTTAGCAAACATCCTCAGGCGCTTTTAAATGAACGTTTTGCTTTATGATCAAGTAACTTTTCTTATAGTCCATATGCTACTTTACCTTTGCTTTTTGATTAAAATCATTAAATTATATATGATGATAAAAGTTCCAATCTATTACCTTTGCGTGAAAGTTAAACACTGATTCTATTATGATTTATCAAATCTTCAATTTTACTTTTATTATACAGCTATAATATGATAAATAATTGACTTAACAATTTTGTTTTTTTTTAATTAAAGGCCTCGGTACACTTAGCATCTTTTAGAATAGCTATTTTGAGAATTGAACCTGTGTCCTTTTGGAAGAGAGACCAGAGCTAGCTCATGCCACTGCATTAAGTCCGCAATCGGAGAACAAAATGGATCCAAAGCAACAAAAGCAGTAAAAGAACTGATGTTTTACTTGTTGCAAGTGAAATTTGAAGAGGGGTGTCCAACTTGGCAACTGCCGTTCCATCTCGAGGGAACTGGTGGCATCCCTTCATCGTAAAAACTCGGCGATTCTGGCCATATTCCTACAATAGATCTATATATTGATTAAGTTATCCTGGTGACGATTCAAAGCGAACAGTTAGGAAATCTCAGGTTTGTTTTTGACAAAATTGTTGAACATACAAGTGTAAATATTGGAGAATGCTAGTGTCAAAGAGTACAAATTAAATATAAAAAGTATCAAGTAAACTATCATTGGAACCTACAGTTCTAGTATCAATTTTTATTCCAAGGAAATTTGAAAATACTCTAGTATGATGGCCCACCAGATAAATGACATATAACTATGTGACACTCTAATAAGGTCAAGAGAGAGCACAAGGAGCAAAAACAGTTCACATGATATGCTCATCTGTCAATTAGCTATATAAACTCCAGTCAGAAAAATGTGAACAAAACAAATATGTTTGGTTGGAAGCTTCTACATGACCTGATTATTGCAAGCCCATATATTTTAAATAGCTTTGAAGGAATGATTAATAGTACTATTGATAAAATGTAAAGCAGGTAAAATCATTGTAATGTTATTTTAATTAGTCTTCACTGAGCAAGAGAATTTGCTCAGTGTTGGTCATTTCAGAAATGGGGGTTTGTATTGACATGTGTTGCAGAAGATCGTGTCCTGGATCTGATGCAGTGCCACAAGACAATAAGAGTAATTTCGGACCAAGATTGGAAAGTAAAGATTGTCTGGTATTAGACAATCTGTGTGAGATTTAAATTATTACCATGAATAAAATTACCACGGGATGTGAGGTGGAGTATTACCATGAATAGAATTACCATGGGATATGAGCTGGAGTATTACCATGAATAGAATTAACATGTATTTGCCAAGGATATGAGCTGGGCTATTTAAGTTATTTCCATTTTTCCATGAATATAATTAGGAAGTAATCTTATGAGAGATTTCCTTTCTGTTTTCTATTAAACCTCTCTCGTGTGTCTCCTGGAGATATACAAGGAAAACTGTAATACTATTTTTTGGAAGATTAACAAAAAAGTGAGAGGGTTTGGAGAGGAGGATGTAGGTACTAAACTGGTACCGAACCTCGTTAAATTCGTGTGTTTGAATCTTTATTTCTGTGATTGTTATTATTTTAAACATGGTATCAGAGCATGGAGTGTTCATCTTCTGTGTTTGAAGATCTGTAATTGTTTCTGTAGCCCGCTGCACTCTATTGCGCACACCCTACCTAACCTTGTTCGAAACACCAAGAATTTAACACCAACCTTAATCATAGTCAGACACCATGTTGAGAAATCAATCAGAGTTAGAATCTTCTCATACAACAACCCTTTTGGAACGATTAACTCAAATAGTAACCATGCAACAAACGCAAATGAACCAACTCATGTCTCTCCAATCTTCCCAACACACAATCACACCTGCCCCACCCATGGTGACAACTGAAGGTCCTTCATCTCCAATCTCGGTGAAATTAGATGGCTCCAACTACTCCATCTAGTCTCAGGTGGTCAAGGTGTATTTGAAAGGGCATGACAAGACGAGGTATGGTGATCCACCTTTACCAGTACCATCGGATCCAACATATCGGAAGTGGAGTATCGATGACTCGGTGGTTAAAGGTTGGTTACTCAACTTGCTTGAAGGAAAGCTTATGGTTAACTACATCCACTATGAGACAGCCTTGGAGTTGTGGAAGGCTCTTGGAACCACTTTTTATGATGGAAATGATGAAGCTTTTGTGTTTGACTTAAATAGAAAAGTGACTCGACTCAAGCAGTCGGGTAAGCCGGTAGAAGACTACTATAATGCTTTGCAAGGTCTTTGGCGTGAAATTGACTTTCGACGTCCTAATCCCATGACAAGTGCTATGGATATCGAACAGTTAAATAAGTACATCAAGAAAACTCGGGTCTATACTTTCTTAGATGGTCTTGATGACTGTCTTGACAACATAAGGGCTAGTGTGTTGCAGATGTAGCCATTCCCAACTGTTGAGCAAGCTTATGGGGTAGTCAAAAGAGAGCCAATTCGACAAAGTGTTATGCTAAAAGGGGAAGAAGATGTGGTTCAAAATTCCATGGCAATGGTGTCAAGGAGTTACAAGTCATATGAGGGTAACTCAAATCCAACTGTTCCAACTGTGGAAAAATGGGACATGTTCGAGAAGTCAAAGCTCAAGTGTTCCAACTGTGGAAAAATGGGACATGTTCGAGAAAAGTGTTTCGACTTAGTTGGCTACCCTAACTGTTACTAATCCTACCTGTTTCCAGACTGATACGCACCTGTTCCACTCTTTACTTTCTTTTCTATATAAAAACAAAAAAATCAAAAAAATAATTCATTTATCCTAAACTAAGATACTAATAACATGGTTACTATTCCTACCTGCAGGATGAGATGCTGGAAAAGTTTGATTGGAAAATTCGAAGCCCGTCATGAAATTTTACTCTCTGTCACAGCCTGTATCAATCCAATACAGGATAATATTCCAATACGGACCTTTCCCGAACTTGGCACAGGAAACACAAGAATCGAAGAAAAACCGCATAGTGGTTATGGACCATATCAATTTGATACAAACCATATTCACTAAGTAGAAAATAACCGACTATATTCTCTGCGCTCCAAGAATGGAAAGTCGAGTTTTAACCAGAAATAACCTCCCATGATCACCACTTCCTGCACTTCCATGACACCCTTTCACCACCCTATAAACCCTCCATCAACTTTCCTTTTCAAGAGCAATATTTCAGAATATTTTCAGAAAAATTCGCCCTCTGTTCACATAATCTTTCTAAGTTAGGTCCGTATTACCCCCGTATCAACCCAATACGGTCCGTAACAGAGCACGAAAACTTAGAAGAAATAGCAAGCAACATCCCTCGAACCTCCAACTCTCCAGCCAATGATGAAGAATCCCTCCTGTCAGCCATGGGGATCCAGTTCCGCAATCAACAAGAATATGATCACGCTCATACCATGATGGATCGCACTATTGCCAATAATAAAGCAACGTGTGTACACACCATGAAGGTCCTCGGCTGCTTCGATTACGTCAGTGTTTGACCCTAAAAAGTCTGGATATAAAAAAAAAAATATATATATATATTAAAAAATAATATATATAAAAGAAATGAAATAAAAAAAAGGGAATTGAAATAAAAAAAAAATGGCGTTGGTTAACTTGTTAATTGAAGCTGCTGCCGAAATACATATGATATATTCGAATTAAATTATTAAATGGCCGAATCAAAATATTTGGAGCTGCTTCAATTAATAGGCCGAAAGTTGGAGATGTTGCATGCCCGAATTAAATTGGGTAAAGGCTTTGATAGGGCCATGTTCCACAGGCCCTTTTACTTGTTATAAACTGGGCCATGAAAGACTGAGATTCGGACCTTTACAAGGCTAACCCGACGTCATATAAAAAAACCCAACTAAACCGGGGCCCACCTCGGAGGCCTCAAAAGCACATGGCCCGAATATAGGTTAAGGCCAACCGACATACGGGATAGCCGTGGAAAAGGCTAGCTTAATGCCCACGTCCCAGAAACGGCTGGTTTAATACCCACGTCCCAGTAACGGACGACATAACTGCCCACGTTCTCCCATAAACGCCCGAGATGGCAGTTATGGCTAGACTATATAAGGCAGTGATTCCCATGAAATAGGGGACGCAATTTTTATTAAGAGAGAGGATACAGGTTAGAGTCAGAATCTCTCACACGCCACCCCGAGTTCATAACTCAACTCGCACCCCGGCCTGTCATCTCTTGACAGGACGATTCCAACTTAGCCCATAATTACCATACGGCCTCATCTCCCGAGATAGGACGTATCAACCACCGTGGGGCCACGCCTAGCTTGAACGCAGAACTAGATGGCTCGTCCAACCACGTCAACTCCGCTCCCACCAGGGGTGACCACCCCGGCAGGAGTAACAATCACGCCACCTCCGGTGGTAACATCACCTACGGCAAATCCTTCCCACAGTCAGCTCCCGGGGCCGAGGCCTAGCAGCTCAATGGTGCAACCCCATGGTCCTCAACCTATTCAACCTCGTCCCGACGCCACTCGACCTTCATTCACTGGAGGGAACACAACTAGGCCATTTTACGCCGAGGACAATCAGATTGCCGGTGCCTATCACAATCAGGTAACTGGTGCATATCAGATACCCTACATACCGTATTACCCTCAGCAAACGCCGCTGTATCACTACGGCGTGACACCTTACACACCTTACACTCCCAGGGGTCCCCAGTATCCCTACGTCACGCCACCGGGACAATGGGGCCCGGGAGGCGCTCACGGGATGTATCCCATGACAGGCCCAACACCGTGTTCCCAGCAAATACCGATGCGACCTGTCCACCAGACTGTACTACCCGCCGCAGCCGTACCGCGACCTTTGTCTGTAAACCGTGTCCACAGTCGGCCGCCAAATGTTTCGCCAAGAAATCTGGAACGAAAGTTCGCACAGGTCCGAACAGGCGATGAGACGGATACCCTCTCACTACCCGACCAACAGGTCCAATCCGAACGTAGGGACCAAAATGTTCTGCCGATAGGGGTACACCCCGAGGTAGGAAGACGCCCGGAAAGTCAGATGAGAATAGGGGACCCCATCCCGCAGAAGGACCACATGCCGAGGGTCCCGAAGCCCACCCTGACAACGAGCGAGAATCAGCCTATCATGGCAGAGAGCCCAGACCATCCCGCAGAGAACAACCTCGCTCCCGTAGAGAACGTGAACGAAGCCCACCCCGAGGTCGGGATAGAACTAGCCGCGATGACCGAAGAAGGAGCCGGCGATCACCTACCCCTACCCGAGGTATCAACATGGCTCAAGTTGAAGAGCTGATCCAAACCAGACTTGCAGCCAAACTAGCCGAACTCGAATCCCAAAAGACAGGCGCTTACTCTCGGCCTATGGGAATCGAAGATGGCCCCCTGTCCAGAGACATCTACCGCCAGTCAATGACGGATTATCGTCGGGCCTTTTCCCAAAGCTGTCAGGCAGCGTCGTTGGATTATCGTAGCCGTTGAGTACTTCACCAAATGGGTGGAAGCCGAAGCATTAGCCACCATCACAGCCGCGGCAACAGAAAAGTTTATCTGGCGAAATATCATTTGTCGATTTGGCATACCACATGCACTCATATCAGACAATGGAACACAGTTCAATGCAGCCAGCACCATGTCGTTCCTTTCCAACTTGGGTATCCAGAACAATTTCACCTCGGTCAGCCACCCAGCTAGCAACGGATTGGCAGAAGTCACCAACCGTACTATCCTAGACGGAATCAAAAAGAAGGTGGCAGATAACAAAAAGAATTGGCCCGATATTCTTGATGGTATCCTATGGGCTTACCGCACAACACCTCGTGAAGCAACACAACAAACTCCCTACTCTCTGGTATTCGGGATGGAAGCTGTTACACCAATCGAGATGATGGAACCATCTCTCCGCACTTTGACGTATTCCACTGAAGAGAACCGCGATGCACGTGCCGCCGAGCTTGACCTCATCACAGAAAATCGGGAAAAAGCTCGCATCCGCACCACGGAGTACCAACGTCGAGTTAAACGTGCATTTGACAAACACGTGGTACCCCGAGAATTCCAGCCGGGCGATTTGGTGCTCAAGACCGTGGAAGCGACTGGTAAACATGTTAGCAAACTTGCCCCTCAGTGGGAAGGTCCTTTTAAGGTCATTCGCCCACGAGGTAAAGGCGCTTACGAGCTGGAAGATCCGAGTGGTTTCATACTTACTCGCCCATGGAACACTTGCCACCTCCGCAAATTTTACACTTAATGTATGTCGTTTTTTATGTCGCTTTTATATTCTTATTTACCGCGAGGTATTCAGGGCGAGATAAGCCTTTGTTTTTTATTCCATGTATTCACTTAGACCAAGATGCAAATTTTTGTATGGCTCTAAGCTTTTATCAATATATATATCTTATGTTATTTATGATTGTGTTTTAGGTCCGAGATATATGAACGAAAGCATTTTATGGCAACGAAAGACATCTCGGGTAATACCCCCGAGATACACGACATAAAGTAATGTAGTCCTAAGGGACGACGACTGTTTTACCAGTAACATTATTTTTATTATGTCGAGAACATTTATCGAAAACCCCGCGGGGTAACGCATACGTTTACGCGACATACCTGTCCCCCCACATTGACCATTTTTGTCAAAAATAAAGAAAAAAAAAGGGGGGGCAAGGATATACAATCAAGCACATTTTGCTTGTTCACAAAGAAAACCAAAGCATGCAACCGAGATAAAATCGACAGAAAAGAAATCGAGATCGAGCAAAGAAACATGCGATTAAAAGAAACAAGTACATTTAAATTGTTCTGTTAAACCCCCACATCCCGGGGGTATCAAATACAATATTACATCTCAAATCTGTTAAACCCCCACATCTCGGGGGTATAAATAAAACTTCCACACGCTGGAGGCACAAAAAGACTGAAGTTGCATCCATCGCTTGCCATTATCCTTCCTGTAAACAAAAACGAAAGAAGTGAGGTTAAGCGTAAATGAAACATCTCGATAATCAAGATAATAAAATATTACTTACAGAAGTTAAAGCCTTATCCAACTCAAGAACACCGGCTCCACCATCACAAGGCAAGCTGGAAACATCCTCCGGATCCTTTCCATCACCTTGCGGAGCTATAGGGTTCTCTGGCGGAGCTACAGGGTCCGTCTCAACCTCGGTGATTACAGCAGTGTTCACCTCAGTATCTTCCATATCATCCTCCTCCTCGCTTTCCGAGGTTTCAGATGGAATCCCGTCATCCTCCCCTGCAGCTTCGTTGTCGGGAAGATCGAGATGCCGAGGCCATTTGTCTTTCGGCCAAGGGTGAACAATCCTCCCAAGCGGGTGGTTTTCAAGTACCAACTCCTTTCGGAATATAGTACCATCCGGGTTCAATAGCACATCATTCCCTTCGTCCCAGCTATAACCCGAGAGATCCTTGATAACCAGCTTCTCGGGTTCCACTTTAGCAAAACCCATATGCTCGGGTCTGAAGGGATAGACTTGGGCCAATTGACTCAGATAAACATAGACGGTTTCTGTCATCATTTCTTGACACGCATAGGGGACGGCTTGAGCAAAGGCATTGCTGCCTAAAAAATTGCTAAGTGTTTTCTTTTTGAGACCCTCCATCTCGGCCTTTAGTCGAATGTTCTCCGACTTCATTTCTTCCGCCTCTTTGGTCTGGGTCTCGAGCCTGGAGTTAAGGCCATCGACCTTGTCCTTGTACTCTTTAGCTTTACGCTTATAGCGCTTTGCCTTTTCCTCATTCTCCTTGCGCTCCTTGTCAGCCCGCAAACCTACCAACCGCACCATCTCGTATTTCGCCGAGGCAACGGCGGCTTCGCCAGTGGCTATCTTCCTTTCCCTTTCCTTTAACTTAGCCAACTTGACAAAATAATCTCTCTCCATGATCGCCTTGTTAATCGCCTCTTGATCAGTTGTGATAGTAAGAGCACTGCGATTTTCAAGCGAATCTTTGAGGAAGCCAAAGAAAACCCCGGCATCATGCAGCGACCTTAACACCTGACCAACGACTTGATCAGGATGCTCTTCCGCCCACTTCTTTTGATGAGCGGTTGTGGTTAGCCTGAAGGTTTCTCGAGAAAATGCGGCCCGAACCTCGGGATGCTCTTCCTCATCCTGCATGGTAGAATATCCGGGTAGATACGCCAAAATACTATCAGGAAATCCTTGTGAAATATGGGTCCCCCACACGAATCTGGTATTTCGCCCTTGTTCTGATATACTCGACTTGAGATGTTCGGTGTTCTCCTTCGCGGGATCCCACACGTCGCGTGCTGCTTCTTCAATAATTCTTCCTAACTCCTTCTCAGCAGCCTCAGCCCGAGATTGGGGTGTATCCTTCGGGGCAACCCCAGACACTTCTAACGCAATATCGGACTGAACCTTTTGCCTTTTCGGCTCAGGTTCTTCTACTTCAACTCCTTTCCCCTTCTCTTGCCGTGTTAAACGCACGGGGGGGTCAACGGGAACTTCTTTCCTCTTCTGGGAACCCCCGAGCCTGGAAGAACCAGAAACACTGCCCTTAGCTCCTTTGGCAGTTGCTGCCGTGTTTGTAGTAGACTTCGGATGAACTGTTGTAGTTCTAACAGACCCCGACTTTACAGTCTTCGGACCTTTGGAAGAGGAAGCCGGCTTTTTAGAGGTCGCAACCTCCTTCCCTTTCGCGAAGCCGTCTTCCGGGGTTTCAAAGACAAGCACTGAACGAGCGGCCTTCCAAGGTAGTGCCATAAACCCGCGCCCTGCGTTTTAAATAAAAAAAATACATTAATAATTTATGTATAACAGAATGATTGATGAATAAATGCGATGCAAAGGTATATCAGGTACGAGGTAAAACAAAGAAGGACTAACTTGTAAAATAAGTATCAAGAATTTCGACGGCCTGTAAATCAGTCGATGTCAGAGGAGGGGGCGAATTAGGGACCAAAGTTTCCTTCGTTAGACAACGCCATTTCCTCCGTATCTCGCGGAAACAAGGCAAATCCTCGGGATTCGCAAGATATACCCAACCCTGATTCCAGTCCTCCACCTTGGATATACTCTCAAAAAGCGAAATTGTACCACGCTTCCGAATTGCAAGATGACTCTCGGTATTATATATAGGAGAAAAATAATGAAAGAACAACCCGACGTTCGGCCAATACGATTTTAACTCGGGCATATAATCGAACAAATATTTGAAGCTCATGACATAGCACCAAGCAGGCCCGGTTAACTGTGCAGGGGCCACGTCGAGATGTCGTAATATTTCTCGAACGAACCTAGAAACCCTGACTTTAAACCCACACTTGGGCATCTTCCAATATATGCATATCCCACGTTTCCAGTCATGTGCCCGGTCATCCGGGCCCGGGACTACCAAATCAAGCGCATGTTGGGGATATTCCTCTCTGTCATCCTCATTCACAAGTTCCTTGTAAAAGGCATTTGCGTAATCTTCACATTGAACGACTCGTTTGGGAGCAATGTCAGCCGATGTAGAAAACTTCAAATCAAGTGGACGACCCTCGCGAAGACCGATGTTTTCATGAGCCTTTTTCTTTCTTGGCTTCTTAGGTCCTTGAGACGTTCCGGCTTGGGATGAGACAAGTTCTCCCCGAGATTGATTTTCTTTGTCCTCTTTTGCTTCACTATTTTGATCTTCCTCAACGTCTTCTAGTAAGGTGTTGGGATTTGGGGGGGTCGTACCATACAAACTCTTCCCCCGACCTGGACGGGGAGGATGATAAGACAGTGGGGGTACCTCCCCGGAGGCACCAGATGATTGGTCTCGGGATCCGTCTTATTCTTCGGCCATTTCTAAATTTTATAAATAAACAGGATTGGCTTAGGTAACCAGTTTTGCTTGGACTACCGGGTTATAAATCATTATTTCAACATATACACACAAATTACCGAGAGGATGAAGTTTGTAATGGGCTGTTCACTACATTATCATACCGAGGTTAACCAGTTCAACCATTTTTTCAACCTCGGCAATACATATAGATGCCTACATGCGTAATTATTTAACATAAGGACAATTACCGAGATAGCAAAATTTACCTGGTGTAGAAAATTTCTTCGCACCTCGGCCTTCTTTGTCCGACGTAACCACGAGAAGTCACCTGCAAACTTCGTACTCCCTCTGTAATCCCCGAGATCACTTCCGCCTTATGATCACTTCCGCTCTGCTGCTCCGAGATTGGTTAGCTCAAGAAAAACAAGAATAAATGAACGAATCGGGATGGAAAGTATATATAGGGGTCTCCGTTTTCCCGCTCAATACTTGTACGAATTTCGAAAAGAAGCCACGAAGCGTCGCGTCTCTTCCCTTCATCATTGCGATGCCTCGATTATCGCGCATCGGACTCTCACCGAGCCAGCGCGCGCCAGGTGTCACACGAGAATTGCGCCATAATCCCATACCCTGACTGATTTGATGGCTGACGACAGTTAATGGAAGACGAGGCGTCGAGCAATTAATGCCGACATATTATAAATACTCCTTCCGTCTTCTTCTAACGGAACATCCAGCGATCGCTACCATCACGTCCAACTCGAAATACGGCACAATGGTCAAGAACAAACAAGTGAAGGACGGAATCAAGTTGGAACACGATGACATTCCGCCACCTCAAGCACCTATCCAAATTACAAATCCCAGTCGCTCCAACTTTACACATAAGTCCCTAGAAAACATAAAACTTCGCAAACAAGCCCTTCTCAGTCCTTATTGGCCATAACTTTTTCATTTCAAATCCAAATCAACCCAAACCAACTCCAAATGAACCAAAATCAAATCATTCATGTTTCCAAATCAAAATCAAGCATAACCAAACATCATACAACCTGCCAAATGACCAAAATGCCCTCTTTCCCATCTTTAAATCATTTCCTCTTAAATAAAACATAAATAAAGCACAAATATATCTTCTCAAATACAAATACGTTTCTAAAATAAATAAAAAGATATAATAAATGTATTTTAATAATATTCTTTGCATCTTATGCATATATATATTAATTAAATACCCAAAACAATGGTGATCAAATGAAAATAAAAGACCAAGTACATGAGTCCTTCCCCTTTTAGCCCCATTATTCAATTCACGACAAATAGGCTCCAAATCCCGGAATGGATGAGGTGTTCAGTATGGCTTGGAAGGGTCATCTGATGTAATTAACAGCGGAGACTTGCGTCCGCTGAGAGTTAAACGTCCCCACAATCATTAAACTCTCTCGATAGACTAATTATGAACAGTAGGTCTGTCGAGGGTGAACCGAAGGAATTGTAGAAAGAAAGTAAATGTTTCGAGTCCGATGTTCTCTTCCATGTCTTGAAAATCGAGAGCATTGAACCCTGAGGTATTTAAATACATGTGCACACACCTTCCATCCCGTTATGCAACTTTCTGCGCCCTACAGTCAGGGTATCCCTTAATAACATTAATTTATGGGATCTAGCGGACCGATTGCGAGCCACAAGGATATACGAAAGGCCAACCATCGAATTCCTCTCAACCTTGCAAAATGATGGCGACAAAATCAAGTGCCGCCTCTTCAACTGCCCTTCTGAGATCACAATGGAAGTATTTTGCAATGCGCTCTCAATCTCCACGAAAGGCAAAATTGAACTCGGCACAAGGGACAAACACATAAAATATTGGGAGACAATTGCTATGGATGAATGGAAAGTCTATCGCAAAGACTCGCGACTGATCTCAAGCATCGAATTAAGGTATATCCATTTCATCCTCTCAAATTATATTTTTCCTACAGGTGAGGACAATACGGAGGTTAAGGAGAGGGATATCTACATCATGAGATGCATGAGAAGCTACAAGCACCAACCACACCTCGGCTATCACATCCTCCACCACCTCAAATCGGTGGCCGATGATAAAAAGAACAACCATGTAATCTCGGTTGGTTGCTATGCAACCCTTCTCGCGCATCATCACAACATCAAACTCACTGGCAAAAACGAAGTGTACGAATCATCCTGCCTCAATATGAATTTCCTCGTCAAGAATGACCATGTGCAAGTTGTATTCAATGCACTGACGGGTGATATCAAGTACACATTAAAGATAGGCGAAGGCATGACCCTTCACATTGGAACCGACAAGGGCTCGTTCCAATTTGGCTACGAATCTGAACATGAAGATGATGCATGAAATGATGAGAAAGAACCACTCGAGAAAGAACCAATCGAAGAAGAACCTATTGAAGAAAAGCCCATGGAGGACACAAACAGTGCACCATCACACCCCCCCCCCCCCATGAAATGGCTTTCGTACGACACCTCATCCCTCCACGCGACAACATCAAAGAGGCGAACACAATGCCCACACCTACCGGCTGGGATCAAGAAACTACCGAGTCACAACCAAGAGAGCCTGGCCCAACCGCGCGCTATGCCAACAACACGCTCGAAAATCTAAAGAAGCGCACCCGGTACTTGAAGGAATACATGGAAAAGGTGAACAAAGCACACAAAAACTTCTACGAATACTGCCTTTCAAAAGGAATTCCATTCACCCCACCATTTCCATTCAACCCACCACCACCCCTTCCCCACGAGTAATCTGTGAGACATTTCTTATCTCTATCTCTATTGGTTATTTTCTTGCATTGAGGACATTGCACAATTTTAACATGAGGGTAGGGGTAAGAAACTTAGTTTAAGATTGCATTGTATCCAGGATCATGGAACGTAGGACTCTTATTTTTATTTTTCGCTAGCAGTTTTACTTAATCTGGATTATTTCTTGTGGCCTAACTGCGAGAAATGAGATCAATGATTAAGATTTTTATCTAGCGTGCATATTGGCATTTGCATTGATAGGAGTATATAATTTAGTAGTTTGCATGTAGGTTAATCAAATAAGAAATTGTTTCGAATTGAGTTAGACTAGGGTTTAGACAATTGACCATGATACCAAAAATTCTGAGTTTTTAAAGTAATTAGTGACCTTGAATTGAACAATTAATTGTTAACCATGAATGTTGATCAAAAGCTGCAAATCTTAGAATTTTTATTTTTGAGTAATTTATTTTTGCAAAGTCTTTTAAGTTTGAAATGTTCTAGAATACTCATTTATTATAGATAGACCCCTAGCGAAACTATGCAATAATTCCTTGTATGAATGAATACTTGAAATTGTGTGTAATCATGGTACTTGTGACACAAAAATATTTAATTTTCAGAAAAATAGAAAAAAATATACAAAAAAATCAGAAAAGAGAAAAATCAAAACAAAATAGAAAAATTTAGAAGAATAAAAAAATGGAATAAAATATGGAGGATAAAAAAAGAGTACGGGTGCCTACACAAGACTGGTTACCAATAGGCTTGACAAAACCTCCCATGTTTTAATTTTGTGCATATTTAATTTTTCGAAAAAGTCACAAATACCAACACACTTAGTTGTCATACTTTGCTCCAATCAATTGGGAAGGAAAATCAAAATGTATATCATTAGAATTCCTATTGATTGGAAGGGATCCGTTTAGAGGCGGTGGTTGATCTGTATCGTTCCCGTCTGCTTAACGGGCTGGATTGGTCGCGATCTGTAAAGCCTGCAGCATAGGCTGAGGTTGCATGCGACATGCGTGATGCCGTAGGGGCTACTTCAATCTGGTTCGGCTGTCTGTCTGCCTGAGCATTGGGATGGCCGCATGCAGTATAGGTGATGCCGCACGGATTGCAGGCTGTTCAGAAACTTCGCGTGTTTTCCTCCAACGCTAAGTCATATGCGATACTAGCTTATATTGATCGAGTCTACTAGACTCATCTTACATGTTTACTTTTATGTTACTTGCACTTTTATTAGTTTTATATTTTGCTACTTATGTCACGTTCAGATTACTAACTAGTATAGTTTCTACGTTATGTGTTATACAACCAAAGAGACCCATGCTCCCCACATTGCTCAAAACCCACCTCAGGTTCTTTGCCACATAGTATCCGATGTTGGGCTCTATTGGGCCTTCTAAGTGGACGGCCTTCCTTAACATGCACTGGATGGATGAAGAAGATTTCATCCTCTGGCCTTCTAAGTTGGAGAGGGCACAGTGGAGGTAGCGGAGGACATGAGAGATATGGTTGCTCATGCGCTCCCGAGTGTGGGTTCTCCGCATGAGGCGGATCCAAGTCTTGTACACTAATTCGTTCCCCTCGACTCTACCTCATCGGAGAATATGCATGATGTCGTAGAACTCGTCTAGGCTCAGCTCATGGTAGCCGCCCTTGATGCGAAACCTAATCACCCCATTTTCATAGCGGAAGGTGGAGAGAAAGGTGATGGTAGACTCACGGTATGCCTCGCAGTCTCGGAGGTTATATAGGAGAGTCACGATCCTAATAGCTTCTACGAGCTCATGGAACTAGTCAAGAATGCCCAAGTGCCTCATGGTGGTCTGGCAGATGACCCGGAACTTGCCGAGCCCCCTAGACTCGATCATGGTAATGTACTCATGGTGGGGCTCCTCAGAGCCCAAGCTGTCACCATCCTCCTCATCCTAATCGTCAACAGGGGAGGAGATGTCCATATCATCCGGTGGTGGCTGGTTCACTCCCTTAGACTCATAGTAAGAGGAGTGCTCAGAAGATCCTCCCGTCCGGCTAGCACTGCTGCTAGCCGACCTCAAAATCGAGTAGAAAATGTCTGCATTTTAGATTTGCAAAATTCATCATGGATCGTCAGAAAAATAGATGAGGACGACCGAGAATCAGGTGCGAGGCATCCATCGGAACCACATCGGCATCAATAGTGGTGGTATAATACGGCCCGAGTATGAGCTGAAAGTGACACCTCTTGTTGACTTAAATTTTGGCCCCTTTGTTCACCCATCCAATTTTATATGGGTTTGTTGATAGAAGAAGAGTTACCACGATTGATGTTCACCCATCCGATTTTATATGGGTTTGTATTGGTGGTGGTGTTAAGTTTGAGCTTTCAAACCGCTTCTTCCGAAATTACATTTTTCCAACTTCCCGAGTCGATTATCAAGACACATTTTTTTTTCTTAATAATGCACATAGTTTTGAAAATAGCATGCCGTTTCCAATCTTCTATGGTTTTTGGACCTCAGCAAAGCCTTCTCGTGACTAAGATTTCGACCTCAAGGTCTTGGGATTTATCTCATGAATTTCATCTTCTTCGTTCACATTTTCATACCAACCTTCCTCTTCTTTGAAACCATCATTAGCATAAAAATAGGGTCGAGGCTTTGGGCATTCTCTCACATAGTGGCCCAAATCACGACAATTGTGACAACGAATGTTGGCCTTAGAACTTTCTGGGGTATTTTGGTTCGGTTTAAGTGGAGGAGGGAGTGGTTGGTTTCGGTTGGAATTTGTAGGGTTATTTTGGGTGGAGCGAAAATGATAAGAGTTAGAGTTGATAGAAGAAGAGTTACCACGATTGATGTTGTGACTTCTTGAATATTCATCCGAAGGCCATGCAAGTAACGCACAACCCTCAAATCTTCTGTTTCGTTGAGTTGGTTTCGTGCCTCAAGTTTATAAAACTCAAGGGTATCTTCCACACTTTTCGCTCCTTGTGAGAGAGATTGAAGTTGTGGGAAAAGGGTTTGTCGATAGTTGAGAGGGAGAAACTCACGGTTCATTTCTTGCTTCAAATCGAGCTAGTTGTTGATAGGGGGGAAGGTCGTCGAGGTAGCGGCGATACTTATATGACTGCCACCATGTTGCTGCCCTATCTCGTAGCCGTAGTGTTACCAACGGCACTTGTTTGTCGAGAGGGACTTCCTTGAGCTCGAAAACCTCTTCGGCTTTGTTTGTCTAGTCAAGATACTCTTCAGGATCTAAGCTTCCCGAATAATTTGGAATTTCGACTCGTAGGCCGCCATCCCATCGGTCTCGGTTTCGATGTGGAATGCCTTCATTATTATTATGTGGATTTTGGTGATTGTTTTGGTTGTTGGTGGGAGCAAGGCGTTCAATTAGAGTAGTGAGGAGTTGCATGGTTTCGATATGATTTTGTTGCATACGGTCAAGAACAGCGAGAAGGTTGGGATCGGCCATGAGGATAGTGATGTTTGTAGTAGGTGAAATAGCGTGAGGGTTGATAGTAGGAGGGGGTAAGGATTATGAGTTTGTCAATGGAGATTTCGTAAGCGAGAAGTCGTGATGTCGAACCTCACTCTGATACCACTTTATGCAAGGCGGTCTCAATACGGTCTTGTCCGTTAAGCTCACGTATCGGTTTAGTAGCAAAGAGGAGAATAATAATGCAAAATTTGGGATACAAAAATAACTCGAACTAACTCAACTCAATTTCATATCAAACTTGTCTGCCTTACAACAATAATACCCGTACCCTTTTATAACAAACATTACTTAACCCTTAAGAGAAAATATTAAATGCTAATTAACTAAAACCCAAAACCCAAAGCAATAAATTTTGCCATACAAGATTATATCCCAAGGAAAATTAGTAAATTTCCTAGAAGACCATCCATGCCTAGAAGACCATTTATGCCATTAAATTTCAAGTTGAATAAATAAATCCTTGATTGGTTTGAATTTATTGTGGCCTTCGCATGTGTCTGAATCAGAGTTGGGCACGTCTTCGATACGCACCGCGTCATATATGCATCCTTAGTCAAAATGTTTTTCATTGTAAAGAGTAATTTTTGCACGGTAGATCTCCTCCACTCAAGCTGAAATTTTAATGTCCAAAGTTTCTATGGGATGTTTTTGTTCATATATTTTTTAGCATTCTTGTTTTTTTTTATATTTCAGCAGTAAACAGAAGACCATTATCTATCAATTCTTCATTTAAGCCTGTCAATCTTTTTTCCTTTTGTGCGGCAACCAATTTCAAATTCTTCAGTTCAAGTCCAATCAACAGATCAAGAGATTGCGATGTTCAGTTCAAGTAGCAATGTGGGGAACCGGTCGAATACAAAATTTCAACGAGACCCTTTGCTTAATGTCACTCGGCATGGTTGCTTATATGAGACTGAACCTGCTTATATCACTGATCAACCCAAGTTTTTGAACTCAGCAATTAGGGGCACCAGCAAGCTTGGGCCTCATGGTCTTCTCAAAGTGTTAAAACAAATTGAGGCGGAGTTGGGCAGTACCAGTGGGATCAGGTATGGACTTAGCTAGGCCCATTGATCTGGACATTCTCTTCTATGGCAATCTATGTGTCAACTCAGAAAATTTTAATTGTACCGCATGAAAGAATATGAAAAAGGCCTTTTGTATTAGCGTCTCTGATTGATTGATTTATTTAATGATCGAACACAACACTTGTCATTATCTAAATAAATAATGAGTCGTCCTAAAACAATGAAAAATAATCACATGTTTTCGGCTCAAAAAGGCCCAAAGCCCATTATGAGAGAAATTAAATGTTAGAATTTGGTCTTCAAGGTTTTCCTCCTTAGAAATGTTATCCGCTCGTTTCTTCGTCTCCAACAGCTGCACAACCTTTGACCGTAGTCAAAGATGTGTTGTCTCTAACAAACATGTTTTTTTAAGTAATGTCGCCCTTCTTTTTTTCCTAATTAGACATTATCATCATGTAGGTTCTGCTGTGAATTTTTACAGAAATACTGGCAAGCTACTGCTTTCTTTGGTAAGAACCTTACAATTAAATTACAAGCCATTCACATTCAATTTCTCTATGGTGTGTTTCAACTAAAATAATAAATTTGTAATCTCTAGTACCACTGGTGAGAATAACTTCAAAATTTATCAGATTGGCTTCAAACGACGAATCGAGCATTGAAGCCGATCTACTTCCTGAGTGATGTGTGTATATACAAAATTTTGAAATTTTAAAATTCATTTAGTACAAATTCAAGTGGTCAAAAAATGATGAAAAATGGATGTATTAAAATAACTCATCAACCTTCATTTTTTACCCCATGTACACGCATCACTCGTGATGTAAATCGATTTTAATAGTTTGGATTTGTCTTTGAAACCATTCGGATATATTTACTCCATATACATCATTGGCTACCTCATTACTGCTCTCTGACCCAACTTACCAAGTTAGCATTTGGGCAAAAAAAAAAAGGTGTCCAATCAAACCTAATTACTGTATTAATGAAATCAATCCAACATACTTTGAAAAAAAGAAAAGGTTATTAATGTTCTATATATGCAATTAAGGAAAAAAAGAAAAACAATGGAAAAGATGTAACACTGTTTTGTCTACGATCCAATATTTGACTAATTTTCCTTCAAACTAAACAAAGTTGCAAGGAACTAGGTTGCATTTGACTGGGATTTGCTCCACTAACACTCAAATTCCATGCAGTACACTTACTAGATTTTCTCTGATATATCAATTGTTTAATATTGAAAAAAAAGAATAAATAATGCATCTTTGATAAACACAACTACAAAATATTGAACTTATATATAGATATGTTGTATGACCCACTCATAAATCGCATGAAGGCATGCAATATCACGCCTTTTTAATTGTATGGAAATAAATTTGGTTGGTCATAAATTTGTGTCGGTATTTTTCACTTTTTTTTCATGTACTTGTATATTTGGAATTTAATATTTGAGGGAAGCCTCCAGTAAAACCCCAAATTCTTTTATTTAATAATATATACAATATTTTAGCAATTTTTGTTTGGAAAGAGCTTGGTATTTAAAATATTTGACAAAGTCAAACCATAAGTCTTTGTACAGTAAGCAAGAAAAATCCAAATTCTATGACCATTGACCAAACTTGAACCAAAAAAGGAAGAAAACAAACAAACAGAAATCATTGAATATAACTGGACAAACCAAACTATCAAGCAACATTTGAAGGAAGTCCAAGTCCAATCAATCCTAATTACATCATTCAACTAATATACAATTAAAATCAATCAAACATAGTATGAAAGAAAGAAAAAGTAGTTATTATTCTATGAACTCAAGCATGTTACTCTTCATGGTCAACGGGATGCTGTTGAAATGTTGACCTCTTTAAAGCAATCCGCTTAGATAAGGAACTCCCGTTTGAGGCAACCAATTATCTCCCAAAACAAAGTTGGTCACTGTGTAGTTACCCACATCTGTGCCATTGATCACATGGTACCCCGGCCAACTGACCCGTTTACTCGTACCCGACCCGGGTCCATTGTTACTCGACTCAGCATAATACAAGGTGCTCAGAGCAAAATTGCCGTCCCACAGCATCCATCCTGCCGGGTCAATCAAACTATCAACGAACGACTGCATGATAACTGTTCTCGAGTAAGTCTTCCATGGCCGGCCTAGGTATGATATCGTGGAACCGGGACTACCGGCCAAGTCGGGTGCACCCAAAATCTTACAATTTTGAATCGATGTGCCGGTGTTTTGGTTTGGGTCAGTCCGACCCTGTGCCGTTATGGTGTTACTTTGACCTCGCATTGGAAGGCGGGAATAGATGTTGCAGTTCTGAAAGACTACAGCTGCATTACCAAAGATGTAATCTACAGTACCGTAGATGTCACATTCGCGGTAGAATTGCCGCAAGGAGTGTGTGTAGAGGGTGTCTTGATAGCCTTCAAAGCTGCAGCTGTAGAATGCCGAGAGATCGGCCCCGTTTCGCACGGCCACTGCCTGGTGCTTGGCGGGACCTGCAGTGTTCTGGAAAGTCATGTTTACAGCCACAAACCCTGTCCCAACAACAGCTGCATTTGAAGACAATTTTGTTAATTAGTACCAAGTCTTTTTCTTAAAAATTGATTAATTCAAAACTATAACAGCTTTAATTTACATTTACCTATGTTTACTTTTCATAAATTAACATTATAAATTTACTCTCTGAAATTCAATATTAATATTATATTTCAATTCCTTATCTTGTGCATATACTATTTTGTTATCTTGTAGCTATACAACTGTACATTCTTAGAATTTGGTCTCTCAGAGTACTCTGGTCCCATTTCATCCTTTGCACCACTAATATCTCGTTTATATCCATCAATCAAGATTCAAAATGGAATTGAAATATCTACTTCTAGTTGCATGCATAGTTACATACCAAATGTAGCCGAGTTGAAAGTGGTCCAGCCATCGACAACGCTGTGATTTCCGGTGATAATTGTCTGATTAATCCCGTCTCCGATCATCATAAGATACCGCTTGTTCTTCGGGACATTGACATATTCTTCGTAAATACCGCCATACACATATATCAAATAGTAACCGGTCTTTCCGTCAAGGTTATCGGGTGCTGCATTTACTGCATCCGAGACTGTCGTGAAATTCCCGGTGCCATCTTTGCTAACCACGACAATGTCGTTGATCATCACAGCATCTGAGGCTTCTAGAAGGCCGCGACGGCCATTAGGTATTATAGGTATCTTTGAAGGAGTGAATCCTTTTTTCGGTTTCACCTTTTTGGTCTTCGGTACCCAAGCCTTGTTAAATAGAGCAAGCGAGACACTATATAGCTTACTGCTATTTGATATCGGCACGGTTAGACCATTATTTACCGACCATGCCGAGGCGGCTCCTTGGATGCCATCTAGACATGTTTGTTGATTCGTCAAAAGTGCCGAGAGAAGGGTTTGAACCTTATCTGCCTGAGGGTCTAGAAGTGTGTTGGTTGAGCTGAGTGTACCGGCAGCTGAGTTTAGAAAGTCGATATTTAGTGACGACAAAAGTTGGCAATCGTGCAAAGCAGACACGGCCGAGGGAGACAACTTAGAGGAGCGAGAGAGATACTTGTTTATAAGTGCAAGGAACTTGTTTGCATTTGACAGAGATTTCGTTATCGAGAAGCGGCCGTAGTTGTAGAGGTTTTGTGACCCGCTTGGGGGCAGAACCGAGCGGCAAAATGTCGGGTCGACGGTTGAGTTGCACGCAGTTGATGGTGACACCGGTGTTGCCGGGTCGGATAATGCAGGAGATGTTAAGGACAGTAAAGAGAGGAGAATGAGGAATGGAATTGTAGAGGATAATGTGGCCATTCTTCCTTTTGTTTCTTCTATATAAAGTGAGGAAATGTAGTATGAAGAGAAGAGTGGTGAGGTTTCATTTATATAGAGGTGGCAGGGGTTTCATCACCTTTGACAGTAGTTGAATAATTTTTGGATTAATTTAATTTAAGGAGGTTTAAATTTGGAGTCAACGGGAATTGGGCAAATTGGAATGAAAAGCGCGTATAAGGTAAATAAATGCAATTGCAGAGGTCAAGATTCACAGCTGTACTTGCTGGGTATTTTGAAGGTCTCTAGAAAGAAAGAAAGAATGAAATGTGGGATTTGGTTGAAGTGCTTTTGTTCTCTAGTTACTTAATTATATATCTATTCAATTATTTCTATACCTACAACTGATAAAGTTGCATTTTATGAAAATTATAGGTTGAGTGGATATATGTCTGTCTGGCATATTTGTGACGTCTCATTTAAATAATAAGATGTTTCAAATTCAAAATATATAGATGACTCATGATCAATTTTGTGTTCTACCTTATGTCGTGATCTAATAATTTATGTACTACTACTACAAACAAATGTGGAATTTGACACAATTTAGTAGGTTATGATGATTTTAAATATATTATGTTGTTTCATTTGAATAATTTTGAATTGGGAAGGGATTAGTGGAGTGATGTCGGTGTTTGGTTGCTAGCAAAATGCTTGTTATAATAAAGTTTGATGCATCTTTTAAGATGACATGTGTCAACTATTGCTTGTTTCTTTGTATAATTTTGAATTAACAGGCTGGTTTTGATGCATGCTGACTCAACGCTAAATCTTAACCACATGTTATAGTTCAAAATGGCATTTGAAATTTTTTATGGTTGGTTTGATGTCATTTTGATACCAAAGATACATTATTGATTATCAGAACTACAAGGTATAAGTCTCAAATTGAAAAAAATACATTATTAAACTTTGAAATTGAAAAAAAAATATATATATAGGTCAAAGTGAGTAAAATAATTAAGCATGACAAACAGTAACAAGGTATAAGTCTCAAATTTATCTAAAATTAATTTTCTTCTTAGTTGTAAATATTGTTGTTTTATTTTATGATATATAGTTGGTATGGATATGAAACTAATTAATCTTGATTACATGAATTTAAGGTAAGCGTATAAAAAGTGATATTATTGGAAATATGAAAAATTATTTTTGATTAAATATATGAAGAAATCATTAATACAAAGTAATTTATTAGAACGAATTCTGTAAACGAATATAATATTTTTGCAAGAAGTAAATTATAATTCTATTAAGCTGAATTTTAAAAGAAGTTGCAATGATAGTAGCACTATAAAAATATCAGTAGCCATGTGGGGGAAATGTTTTGGAGATGTTTAACAGCCCGGATCATGATAATTTAATGGAAGTTTAGGATAAAGCTATTGTTCGGTGCGCCGAAAGTCCCACCGACGAGGCACACAGGACATTATACTAGTGACGAACAATCAAATATTTAGTCAAGCACTAATTTAATTTGTATAATTAAACTTACAATTAGTGGATGTTTGGATATATGCATGCATGCATACCCAAGTATAATTAAAAAATTAAAATGCTTTATCTAACTTGACTGACCACTATCCACAAATTTAATTAATTAGGCATTATGGATATGGTTAATTTTATTCCAAAATTAGTTCAATCTTTTATTTTTTTTCTGATTGGGAATGTGGTTCAATTAGAAGTCAAAATCTACCAAACAAATGGAGCCATGGAGGAAATGGAATTGAATTGAAGGTGGCTGTTTGATTTGACTTGAACAGTTGGTTGATTGCATTCAGTCTTTAATAGGATATCTTCTCCATTCCACTGGACCCAAAATATATGAAAATATATTTCACCCATTTTTTTTCCAGAAATATAAGAAAATATATATATTTACTAATTTATTGGAAAATGATTGGACAGTAATTATTCAGAAAAGATATTATCTTCTAGTATTTGTAAATTTATGGATGGTGTTTGCTTATATAATTCCGAGTTAAAAAAAAAGCAAGCAATGTTGATTCTTATGTACAAAAAAAAGTTATTTTTAATAAAAAGAGAAAAAAAGTTGGGATTTTTTATTTTTTCATTGAGAAACTTTTTCTATAATTAGGTATCACAATATTAATTTAGCTATCCTCCGTTATATATATATTTTTTTTTGAACTGGAGAGATGCAGTAGCTGAGGAACCGCAGTGATTCACACACCGTCAAATTTTGACCAGGGATGCCATTCTAAGATGATCTGTATTCAGCAACTTTGCCAAACAACTAGTGCTACACTGCTAGTTTCCAGCTCTAATTTTCAAATCCAATTTTAGTTTTCTGAAAAATAACAGCTCTTAAAATTTGAAAACTTGAGTCATAATTTAATTACAAATACAGCTGGATTTCAAAATCTTGTCTTTCAATTTTTGAAAAAAAAAAAATTAACTTCAACAAGAAGTTGCTTATATATGTTAATTCAGTTATTTGTATTTTGAAAATAATATATAGCATGTTAAGATTAAGAAAATTGTCAAACTTGTTTTGTTAATTTGGTTCAAACCGTTTAAACGCCATACTCTTATTGAAAAGTGACTTGGGTGAAGTTCACATTTCAAACCGGTAGATTCAAATCCACTTTCAATTTAAAGCTAATCATTCAACATAATTTTTTCTTAGTTTGGTTCATTAACAATATATTGCAATGTCATCATCTTATTAAAAAACAATTAATTGGCTAGTATGATCAATGGTTAATTATTTTATTTTTGTACATGATTCATACTTTACTGTCAGCAATTGGCTAAACTTTTAATATATAATTCGCTCATAATACAAAAAAAAAAAGACTTAAAGAAATAATTAACCGCTATCATTGCTAGCATTTAATAAAAATTGGCAGCCTCCGCAAATATTAAAAATAAAATAAAAGCATTCCTAGCATTTTAATGATAGAAACCGAAACCAAAATTTCTTTAATTAACAAACGAAATTAATTTTCATGTATAAAGAGGATCACATTCAATTAAAAGTCTCTATAAATTTATTTTTTTGTAATTATTCTAGAGACATCAAATATATTAGTTATAATAATATTGGGCAATACCATTGGATAAAAAAATAAATGTGGAATTTCTAACAACTATTTGTTGAAATTATAAAAAATTCACAATGGAAAGGAAAAATTGAAATGGAAATCTCATCTGTAAAAAGGCTTAGCAAAAACAGGCCCAGTGGGAAAGTCTAAAGCCCACTGGGCCTGAAAAATGTTTATAAGGAGGTTTCTTTTCAAATCTCGTAAAGGAGCACGAATCTCAAAGAAAAGTTAGTGGTCCGATTTGTGCTGCACAGTATCCAGCACATGCAACACTAAATATAGATCCATCATTTAGCTCGTACAAATATCATAATTATCCCCTCTTTATTCTCAATAATTATTGGCAAATAAACTTTGATTAGTGCTTGTAATTTATATTCGATTTGTAGGCCTGTGTCGTACAAAATTGACACTTTGATTAGTGCTTGACATTTTTATTTTCAATTTATATATTATGAATGAAAAACAATTTGCTAGCAAAACCACTTTTTAACAAACAATATTAGGAAATACTTTCTCTATTGCTGTGTTGTTGATTGATACTTGTAAAGAATTTGTTACACATGATGTTTTAAATGACTAATATTTTCCATTTTTTTGAATTTTCATAAATGAACATTTAGATAAAATAAAGAACTTTGGTTTTGCTGTATCGGTATAGGTCAGGAATCGTATCCAGAGGTACTATTTCGTGAAGTAATTGGATCTGGGCCGTTTTTTTAACTTTGTACAAATCTCAAAGCACAAATAATGCTGGCTCCTTGCGCTATTCCGAATAGGCACCGTTTTTGAGTTAATCTGGACCGTAAAGTAGTGGGCCCCGGCTATGCAGACTACAGAGGATACTTGCCCATATATATAAGATCATGGATTGTGCTTCATCTGTGCAAAGTTGACTCCTATACTGAACCATGTAGGTTATAAGTAACAATGACGATTCAGTTTAACCAACCATCAGTATTAGCATGCCATCAATGGGTTACAAGTGAACCGCACGTCGATGTTGAGTTCTTATTTATCATTTTACCACGCAGTTTCTACACTAATTGTGACACATTAGAACCATTGGTGTTTGGAGGTCGGTGTAGAGGTCCTTTGACTTTTGTAGTACTGTTTTCTTCTTTATATATCTTATGAAAAAAAAAAGTGGTAACATAATATATATACAACCAATCAATTTCATTACTATATATAGAAACACCCTGATTTTATCTACAAAATCAAAACTTACAAAGAATCAACAAAAACATAAATAACATTTCCCTGACAAATTCTGTACGATCACTTGTAGACCATCTAATACTCTGTAAACCCACTATCCATATGCTCTTAACAGCTTCAAAGAAAGTCAAAAAGAAAAAAAGAAACAGTTTTATCTTATCACACAGGGACTTATTTGTAAATTGACCTTTATAGTCAATAACTACTGTCTATCTTTATCATGAATTAATGTATGATCAATCGATTCAGCTTTCCTTTATCAAATAGTTTCTGGTTGATAGATAAATTTTAAAACATAGACTTGTAAATTCTAATTCTTGATATTTATAAATTATTGTCATTTCAAAGGGGACCATTAATTAATTGGTTCAATGTATTAGTTTTCATATAAGCATGAACAAAAGAATCTGGCTAATATGCTACGCATAGCATAGAGGGTCTCCGTGCTACGGCTCAATATTTGAGTTTTTAAAATTCTAACGGTCGATTCGAACCGTTCAACATAATTTTCATAAAAATATGTACTTGCAAACTAAATTTTATATTTTTTAGAATTTTTTTACTATTTTTTTAGATAGGTAGAAAATAACTTGATCTGAAAATTTTGTACCATTCAGATCAAGTGATTTTCTACCTATCTAAAAAAATAGTAAAAAAATTCTAAAAAAATGTAAAATTTGGTATGCAAGTACATATTCATATAAAGATTATGTTGAACAGTTCGGATTGACCGTTAGGATTTTGAAAACTCAAATATTGAGCCATAGCACGGAGGCCCTCTATGCTACGCGTAGCACCGTAGCCAACTCCTGAACAAAATATTGAATGAATGCCTCCTAACTGTATTGTAACACTGTAATTTATTTTCATTATTTGAATCCTTAATATCCAACAGTATTAGCACATGCATGCACCGCCAACTCTACTAACTCAAAACCCATGTTTATATCTTTCTCACTATAAATAAATCATCAACCCCTCTATCCATTACACCTCCTTATCTCTTTACATACACATTCACTCACTATGCAACCTTTTCTAAGTTTGCTCCTATTCCTCTCCATTGCACAATGCATTAACATTTCTCTAGCCTCCTCACAACACACACATTGTGAAGGAACACTATACCCTGAGCTATGTGCTTCTACACTCTCCACAATCCCTAACCTCTCCAAGAAATCGCTACCGCAAGTCATATGCTCGGTAGTCAATAAGACGGTCGATGAGGTAAGAGCATCGTCCGCTAATTGCTCCGGGTACCTCCATTACCGCACTCTTAATTCGATCCAACAACTTGCTATCAATGACTGTCTCGAGTTGCTCGATGAGTCGTTAGATGAATTGTTACTTGCCGTGTCCGACCTCGAGTTGAAACCAAATGCACATATTAATGATGTGCTCACAGTGCTGTCAGCTGCCATGACGAATCAACATACGTGCCTCGACGGCTTCTATAACATCAAAGGTACATTATATATATTTACATGACACATATATATCGTTACGTAAGCCGTAACTGATTGATTGAGCTCGACAAATAACAGGTGAAAACATTCGGAAATACATCGAGGGCCGGCTTCACCACGTATCACATCTAGTGAGCAACTCTTTGGCCATGGTGAAAAAGATTCCTTCAAAACAAAATGGAAGGCAAATGAGAGAGAAAAAAGAGCCATTTGAGGGGTATGGCACGATACACCGAGAATTTCCTCGGTGGGTCCGGCCTTCTGACAGACGATTGCTGCAAGCACCATCCACCAATTCAACAGCAATTGTGCCCGATTTAACCGTGGCCAAGGATGGTAGCGGGAACTTCACAACGGTTAGTGCGGCGGTTGCAGCGGTGCCAACCAAGAACAAGAAGAGATTTGTTATTTACATAAAAGCAGGGTTGTATATGGAAAATGTCGAGGTGACGAAGAGTATGTTGAACGTGATGTTCATCGGAGACGGCATCGGCAAGACGGTGATCAAGGCCAGTCGAAATGTGGTGGATGGATGGACCACCTTCAGGTCTGCCACCTTAGGTCAGTGCCATATTTTCTTCTTATAAATTGTGTATATGTCATGATTCATTAGCTAGCACGTCATGATAATCCAACCGTCGGGTTAATTATATATGAATAGAGAACTTAAAGGAGGAACTAATTAATTTAAATATATTATAAACATTTTCACAATTATATATATAATTCAAGAATTGATTGATTGAAATTAAGTACATATAGATTGGTATTATATATTAATTAAGTACATTGATTGTGTTTGACTAGCTAGGATATATGACGGTAATAGTGAAACAATTATATATATGTATTAATATAATTAGATAAATTACATGTTTGCCAAAGAATGAGGTTATGGTAATATGCATATTACACAACAGCCTACGCTACTTTTTTCTTCGTATTAAAATGTACTTGCAAATCAAATTTCATATTTTTTAAAATTATTTTACTATTTTTTAATAGGTAGAAAATTACTTGATTTGAAAATTCTGAACCATCCAAAATCAGTAATTTTCTATCTATCAAAAAAATTCAAAATCTATAAATTTTAGTTTATAAGTATATTTTTATATAAAAATCACATTTAACAGTTCAGATTGACTATTTAAATTTTTAAAATAAAAATATAAATTCATAAATCCATAATATGCATATAACATGGCCTCATTTTTTTTGCCAAATATATCATCTCTAGTTTTATTGGTACAAACAAATCTGCCACCAAACAAAAGCGATTGAATGATTGATTTGTCACGGACCAAAGCGAAGATGAACATATATAGATTATATATGTCAGATGCGCAATTTAGGATCGATTTATTCATGGTATTATTTTGTTCAAATGTGAAAGCAAAGAAAGGATCAAAATGACACGTGCCATGATGGACAAACTATTACTGGATCCATTTATAGATAGCACCATAGTGCAAGTGCATGTGGGGCTATTGTACCCCATTTATAGGCTTAAATGCTTCAATCCAATCAAATATTGGCTGTACCACCTATAGAAAGATACATTATCCTTTCATTATTATTTCTCCTGTTCTCTACCTTCCTACATCTATTTAGATCAACTAGAAAACTACATTTTTTATTTGATTATTCTTTATAAAAATATGAGGAAATTTACAATTTACAATACTTTAAAATTGGGATGACAAAAACATATTTATCTCCTATATTCACATTGCTCCATTTCTCTTAAATGGGTCATAGTTTTGCGTGGTGACATCAATTACCAGTTTTGGTTCTCTGTTAACCATAAATATTAAGAAGAGAGAGAGAAAATCAAATAATATATGACCCATTATGTGTTGACTATAACTATGATCTATAAAAATTTGAAGTGTGATTTTTTTTTTCTTTTATAAATTAATTAGCATATTTGTCGTTTATATTTTAATTTTTTATAAATAGATATACTTTTTAACTTCTTCGTATTTATACTTTTTGACTTATAAACATATACTCTGATATGCGTATATAAATTGGGTACGTAGCTAGACTCAAATTATATTACAATATAATTTGTTTAGCTCTAATTATTCTGAATTAGAAAAACTGTTTAGCTCCTATTATATATATATAACTTAGACTAAAATTATAACAGTATGAGATTAGTCAAACTCTATATATATCTATATATCTATATATATATATATATATATATAGAGTTCGGCTAATGTCATAACGTTATAATTTCAACTTAAGTTATAACGAGTTGGTTTTAGCAATTTTAAAGTCCAAACAGTCGATTCAAACCGCTCAAAATGTTCTCCATATTAAAATGTGCTTCAAGACCAAATTTTATATTTTTGGAATTTTTTTACTATTTTTATAGATAGGTACAAAATCACTGTTTTCAGATAATTCTGAACCTATCGAATTGGCTTCAAACGATGATTTCAAACCGTTGAAATCCTTCTACCTTACGAGTGATGCGTCTACATGCAAAAAAATTGAAATTTAAAATTAATTTTGTATATAGTCAAGTGGTCAAAAGGCATTTAAAAAATGAATGCATTAAAATTAATTTATAAACCTTCTAATTTTGACCACTTGACTTTATACTAAATTAATTTGAAAATTTAAAATTTTCACATGTAGATACATCACTCAAGTAGAAGGATTTCAACGGTATGAATTTGTCGTTTGAAACCAACCCAATAGATTTTAGAGTTGAGTTCATAAAGGGACTTAGTGAACTTAGGAACACTCTAGTTCTTACTCTCTATATATATATATATATGCATGGTCCAAGAAGGATGAAGACAAGACCAAAAAAAAGTTGACATATACAACGAATCTAGTGCATGGTCCTGGCATGTGACTCTGTCCACAAAATAAATGTCTTCATATATATTTTATATACTGCCAAATGCGATACATTACTATATCCGTATATATATATATATATATATGTCATGAATAGTTTCTAGTCTCATTTTGCACCTTTGGTAATGCTAAGCTTTCCACCGTTAGATTAGATCCGTGTTCCCCGGGAAAAGAAACAACTTTATTTTGACCCATTAAATGCGCCAGCTCATGATAATTAAAATAATTATATCCACTATTGAAATCATCCCAAGATTCTATTTCAAAAAGGTAACTTATTTAATTTTAAACAACAACCAAAAATCATCTTTTCAGTAAATTTAAGAAAGTTAAGTTCACTAAATATAATTTTAAACACCAAACAAGAAAGAAAATCATAACCTTAATTATTATGAAACTTTTTTAGTGTCATATGATATGCTTTTTATCACTTTCACATGTGTACAGTACATTCTGAAAGGTGGAATTGGCTTTTAATCCACCGACAAGATATATATATATCATCTGCCGACAATTTTTTATTCATAGAAATCATAAAAAATAAGAGAACAAAACAGAAAGAGTATAAACTTTTTTGCACCATCGGATCTATTGTTTCCGATCAAAAAATTTGGATCAGATTCAATGCTTCCGGTCCAAATTTCTCTCTTTTATTTTGTATTTTGCCTCAGCAACACAAATGTTTGCACAGAAAATGGCATAGAAATATTTCTGTTTTCCTCAAGGCAAAAAAAAAAAAAAAAAGAGGGATGGAGTACAAACAGGAAAGAGAACTAGCAAAAAGTTTAGATGTACTTCAGATCTTCTGTGGTCCATGTCTTTGTTTAAATTGAAAAAAAATTGAATCTGGACCATTGAATAATTTAAATTGAAATCCGATCTTTCTACCAATTTAACAACTATAATACTCTTTCTACTTCCCTCTCTCGTATTTTATTAATTTCTATAAATAAAAAATTTTCTCATCTCACCAAAAAAAAAAAAAAAAAAAATTATTCCATTTGCATGCATTAAAATAAACTTAAATTGTCATCTTTACTATTCCCCTTATATTATAATTCCTCTTTTTTTATACTAACAAAAGTGAAATTATTAATGCTAAAGAAACTTGGTGCCCTATAATTAGTAATTAAACAAGTCTCATGGTGCCAAAATAATTTTGAGGAAAATTTGCAGTGAATATTGCATGGAATTAATCATTTGAACATGATATCCTTCTTTTATAAACAAATAATTAATACTTATAGAATAAAAAATAAGGAGAATATTTTGTTCAGAGACTCACATGGTAAGAACAGAGATGCATGTAATGCAAGTGTGCATCACGCTTAAAAATGACAAATAAAATATTTATTTATTGCTCAATCTTGTGCATTGTACTTCCACAAACTACAAATTTAGTACAATTTTGCGCAGAAAATTAATAAATAATTAATCAAGGAAAATCTAGTACAATTTGCCTTGTCCTATATATGATTCCTGAAGTTGTTAAGTTATTCAATTCGGTTCATTTGATTTTCAAACTAACCGATAAATTTCGGGTTAAATATGGTTCAATTTGGTTGAATTTTTGAATGGTTCAGTTAGGTTGAATTTTTGAATTACGGATTATTTATACGTTATTTGGTTTAATCTCTCTTATTTCAGTTCAATCAAACAAATAAAAAATTACTCATTTCTTTTTTAATCGGTTGTTATTTGATTGACAATTCAGTAAGATTTTTAAAAAACTAAATAAAATTTTAATTCAATTATTTTATTTCAGTTTTAACTGAACAATCATTTCAAGAACCCTAATGATTCCCATCTACAAGAAAAAATATTTAAGAATAAATTAACTGGATTTGGTTTTATTTGGAATATTATTGGACAGTTCATGATATAAAAAGTAAAAAAAACAAATAAACTACAATGTAATTGTACGGTCCGGATTGAGTAAAATTTAATCGAATGATTTGAACTGAATAGTAACAACAAAGGGGAGAGCGTCGGTGGGGTTTTATTTGATATGAGCTCAGGTCTTCATTTAATAAAGTGAAATGAATAAATTGTGCATCTTATCTGTCAGATCTATATTCTGTGGATAAGACGACAGCGCATCACAATTGTAACAGCTGTTGGTGTGGTGTGATTAAATTGGGATGAACAGTCACACGATGTTAATGGTCACAGCATGTTAATCATGCAATAATTATACATATCACGTTTGTTTATATTTAATTATTTTTTTTCGAAATTTAAGTTAGGTTATTCAAAATTCATTATTAGATCAAGATCTAATGGTTCAGATAATACGTAAATCGTGTGATCACGTCATCACGTGTTGTGTCGTACTGCGGCCTAACCAATTTACATGCCATGGTGTGTTAATTTTTCAAATAATCATGACAAAAAATATGCGAATCACGACACGTAACCGACACAGATACCGTATCATGTATCATGTTATATCAGAACCATGACATGACGTACTGTGACGTATCCGTGTTATTTTTTTACATCTATATCCATACCTTTTTCTACATGTTTAGGTTAAACATCATATTTTTAAGGTCCATAAAAGTAAGTAAGTACATTTATTGAAGATAGGCATGCAAGTTGTGTATTTGTTGACCTATACGGTCCCCAGGTAGAGAGCATGCACATGCAATAAATAGTATATCATGGCATTGAGGTATTATTATATTATGCCATGTAATACCATGCATGTGGGGGCAATCTAATGCCTTGATTCCTATTCCAGACATAGGCTCACATGCTAAACTTTTTATTTGTCTGTCCTGCATTTTTTTTCAATAAAAATATCAGTAATATTTTGGATTTTAGATACTAATATTCACTCAAAAAATTTCAAAAATCGATCAATTTTGTACTGCTCAATTGTAACAGCTGTAGTTGGCAACGGGTTCATAGCAAGAGACTTAACGGTCGAAAACTCGGCCGGTCCGAGCAAGCACCAAGCCGTAGCTGTAAGAGTCGGCTCCGATCTTTCGGTTTTCTACCGATGCAGCTTTGTCGGGTATCAAGACACTCTTTACACTCACACCCTCCGCCAGTTTTACCGGGAATGCGACATTTACGGAACAATCGACTTTATCTTTGGCAATGCAGCTGTCGTGTTCCAAAACTGCAACCTGTACGCACGAAAACCCAACCCGAACCAAAGCAACATCTTCACTGCTCAGGGTAGAGAGGACCCGAATCAAAACACCGGCATTTCAATCCAAAAGTGCAAAGTAACCGCCGCCTCGGACTTGGCGGGAACTGTATCAAGTGTCAAGACGTACCTAGGTCGGCCATGGAAAGAATATTCTCGTACTGTGTTCATGCAGTCTTATCTTGACAGTCTGATTGATCCTACGGGTTGGTTGCCATGGAACGGTACATTTGCACTTAGCACGTTATATTATGGGGAGTACTTGAACACGGGTCCTGGGTCGAGCACCGCGAAACGTGTCACGTGGCCGGGGTTTCGGGTGATTACCAGTGCAAAGGAGGCGGATCAGTTCAGTGTGTCTTCTTTCATTCAAGGGGACCAGTGGATCAGTATGACAAATGTTCCATTCATGACCGGATTGAACTGATAATGGAATAATTGTCATTTTATTTATAATACTATTATTTTTAGAATTTTTTTAATATTAATGAGAGTACTGTAAACATTGGGATGTTTGAAATAAGATAAGATGCTTTCAATTTGAAATGTTGTTGAAATGTTGTCAATTAATATGAAGAATATGTATCAGATCGATGAACTCAAAATATTGCACAAACAACTACACTTTTTAAATTTGAGAAAAAAGAAAGAGACACCTGAGCATCTAAAATTAATAAATCACACTAATTAATGGATATTTCATTCACAAGTAATAACTAAAAGAGTAAAGGAGCTTTGTAAACCAATAAATTCAGCTAAAATCACTAAAAGAAATTCAAGATAAGTATGAAATTTTACTTATTTAAGAAAAAAAAAGCAATTAGAAGAAAATAAAATTAAAATTAGTAAAATCCATCTAAAACATGAGGAGGGATCAAGTTACAACAAAGTTACCACAACCATTTTCTACATTTTGAAATTCCAAATCGTCGATCCAAACCGTTCAACATGATCTCCACAATAAAATATGCTTCCAGATCAAATTTTACATTTTTTTGAATTTTTTATATTTATTAAGTATTTTACAAAAACTAGTCAAATTCAGACCATTGAATTTTGTACCCATCTTAATAAATAGTAAAAAAATTCAAAAAAATGTAAAATTTGATCTAGAAGCACATTTTATTGTGGAGATCATGTTGAACGGTTTGGATCGACGATTTGAAATTTCAAAATGTAGAAAATGGTTGTGGTAACTTTGTTGTAACTTGATCCCTCCTCCTAAAACATAGAAGATAAGTAAATTTTCCAATGTCCATGGTAATTATAAAGTAATTTATTTATGTAATATCAAACACAACTAATAGTAAATATATGGAAGTTATATTCTCAGAAACAGAAAATAGAGATTCAAGATAAAAGCAAAATAATAGCCCTATGAAAGATTAAAATTAACAGCTGGACCAACACACTCAAAATCAACGGCCCAAAAAAGTTCCTCTTACCGTCATTTCCTTATTTGTAGGGCGTTTCAACCAGTTGGGCCGGGCCGATCTATGTATTGTGACATTTTTATTGGCCCATAATTTATGTAGGGGCACAACATCTCTTCAGATATACTTTTGTTTAGAAAGCTGATTGTTTAATATAAAAAATAAGGCTAAATCCAATTACGTACACTCAATTACACAGTAGAAATTCAAAAATTACATACACTCAATTACACAATAAAAAATAAGGCTAAATCGACTGAAGACTAATCATTTCAAGATGTGACATGCAAAAATTCAATTTTACAGATCAAAAATTTTCCCTCCGATTAAATCAAATCAAGGCATGCTTAATAAATTAGCAATTTAGCAAGCAATTGAATCACAACCATGGAGCAAGGGTTCTTTAAGTGTAGTTAGGTTCAAACCCAATAAGATGGCACGATTGATGGCACAAAATAGGATAATCATGTTGCACCACCTCTTTAATTCAAAGCGCCCATGTATCAAGTTGTACTGCTTTTTGCGCTTTGGGTTTTCATGTGGTTAGATTCTAGAATAGATGTAAATACCCCAGGTTAATTTTCATGTACTTCTTTAAGCCCATATATATTTTTAAATGAAAGCCTATGGGCTTCATAAATATCATGGCTTTTACCAGCATAGCTTGTTCTCTTACTGTCAGGTGGATTTCTCATGTTCCAAATCAAAGAATAAAGACTGTTTCAATACAATTAAGTTAATTCAAATTCAAATTATTCATGGATCTATGGTGCCCTATTTTAAAGAATATCCAGATATTAATTTGAAATTTGTTGTGAATCGGCCTAAAACAAAACAAAAGTGGCGTGACAAAAAAAAATATGTATCCATAAGAAAATCAATTAGTTCTTTGAACTAAAGCCTCGACATAGCTGCATTTGTCCTTGTCATCAGGACCCAGTTGTACTAGTTGTACTAGTTGCTCTAGGTGTTGATAGTTGCCAACCTGAAATTGATTGAGATTTGCCACAAATCAGATAAGTTGTACAAAATGCACATTTGAGATCGATTTTGACTACCAGTGGAATTAAAGGAATTCTTACACAATTAATGGCCTATTTCAGTGCCATTTTGCTCTCAGAAGGAGAAAATTAGAGGAGGAAGAGAAAGAAAAAGAGGGGGAAAAGCAGAAAATTAATTTATATGTGCAGGAGGACTTCAATTCAATGCACACAGAACCAAGCAGGAGAGACATAGACAAAGAGTTTCTTTTTAAAAAAAAAATAGAGAAAGAGACACCTAGGTTACTGACACCAAAAACAAAGGAACTAAGTAACAGGAAAGATTTCGATATATTGGGACAAGAAAAAGGAGAAATCTTGTTCAGGAACAGAAACATATTATTATTTTCTCATGACCTAACTCTGATTTCAGAAAGCTCAATCAGTTCAATTTCAACTGAAAAAATTACTTATTCCTTTATTTAAATTTACCTCTAACACCAATCATTATTGTTATATTAAACTTTGCGCCTCAATTTTTGTGGATTCCACTTTCTATGTTTTCTTTTTTGAAGCAATCAATATTTCTTAGTATATAGTATGAACTACACATGATGTACTGAACCAACCTGTAAGGACTGTCAACACAATGAAATCTACTTTTGGAAATAAATGAAAAGAAAAACGAATTTATTAGTCTTACTGTCCACCAGGGCAGGGCCTGCCAAGCTCTTCAGATATGGCGAGTCATCTTTCTGC
The DNA here is from genome assembly GCA_025461045.1 of Carex parvula. Classification (NCBI taxonomy): domain Eukaryota; kingdom Viridiplantae; phylum Streptophyta; class Magnoliopsida; order Poales; family Cyperaceae; genus Carex; species Carex parvula. The sequence continues at coordinate 49,756 of JAJGRW010000759.1, forward strand.
AGAAGCTCTACCAGTAGCATCTCACTTGCCTACAATTACCAGCATACAACCAATCATTAAGGACAATATGACAAATTTTATTATATCAAACAAATGGAATTGTCAATTATTACATACATTTTATTACCCTTGCTTCCTAGAGGAAATGGCGAATCAGTTCTTTTGAAGATAAATCTATATTATAACACGGCTTTCATTGCTTCCAGATCATGAGCTTCTTCCTTCTGCAGCTAAAAGAAATTAACATGATGATCCTTAAACATCCCTGATCCGCATCAATTTTCAGATTCAAGTCAAAAATCCAAGATACAATCATACAAACACACAGGGGCGGAACTAGAAAATTTGAATAAGGGGGGCTAAACTATAAAATGCACACATTTGTCATTTTATGAGTGGGGCTATACTATTTAAAAGCTTTCAAAAATTGAAAATTTAATTAAATTTTAATATACATCATTAAAAAGTTAAAATCATGGGGTGGATTAGCACCCCCTGGACTAAGTTTAGATCCGGACCTGCAAACACAAGCCCCTCTTTGCAAATTATAGCTGAGGTTTTGCATCAAATATCTAATGGAAAGATAGCAAATTAAAAAATAGAAAGTACCTTGTAGTTAATGCTGTATTGCAAGAGCACCATTCCCTTAAACTAGGGCCAGTATTGTCGATCTTGATTCTAGTCGTGAATTACATGCATAGAAGATCTGAATGTAGCAGCTGGATTGCAAAATTCCTAAAAATTATATACCATCACCGACGGGACGGTCTTCAGAGTACTGCAACAAATGAGACAATCCTTCTGATGAAGGTAAACTATATTTTACTATATTCTTTGTTGAAATTACAAAAATACAAAATAAAAACTGTAAAATTGAACTATATATTTAAATATGAATTTTGAAACGCTGATAGCGAGAGATGCAATCAGTATTTTTAGGGGTTTCTAAGAGTATTGAAAATTTAAATAAAAAAAATCTTAGTGAATAAAAACCCTTACAATATTGATGATAAACTTTACTGGGTTTGATTATTATTTTCAATACCTTACTGAGATTGAGGTCATTGAAGGCCATTTAAAATTCTTAATTATATTGAAACTTTTTATTTTTACTTTTTTAACAGATTTGGATAATTGTTATAGAATAACAGGAACTAGGACTTACATTGTAGTTCATTCCATGTTGCAAGCACCACTGCCTTAACCCGGGAGAATCATAAACCTCAACTTTGCAAGGATCTACAGGATGCCACTCATCCGCAAGGTTAGTCAACCCCAACGATGAGCTCACATGTGAACCCTCCCGTGCACTCATTGACAATTCAAGAGAAGGTCCCAATGATGAGCTCACATGTGAACCCTCCCGTGCACTCAGGGCAGGTCCCAAAAATGAGCACAGCTTCCAACAATTATCAATGGAAACTTTGACCAAGGATTTCAGCTTTTGCATTCCAGATATAGATACTAGCTCGCATGCAACAATATCCAACTCTTCAAGATCTAATGGCAGAGACTCTGCTTCTAAGAATTGCAAACTTTTACAGGTGGTAATATTAAAAAGCTTTAGTTTGCATAGGCTGCCAATCCATTCTGGAAATGCAATGCCATTGTAATTGTCTATGTCTAGCTTGCTAAGATTAGGATGAGGCTGGAGACTATCCATCACCGAAAAACAATTTTGATCTTCTAGGGATATGTTCAGATTATTTTTTATGATCAACTCTAATACATTACCTTCTTTGCCAAAATAATCACCCGAACTCCAGCATAGTATCAAGTACTCCAAGTTATGCATTCTCACAAGTTTAGCACATTGGACATCCATTAAATTGGTAATATTTTTCAATCCACATACACAAAGAGATCCTCCCAGATCTGGAAAATCCTTTAACCATCGTACTGTCTCACATTTGAGCTCCACCTTTAGTGCTTGATTTCCAACAAATTTGTTCAAGCTAGGTGGTAAATAACTGACACTAGTATCACAGATTTCAAGAGTTTGAAGATTTGTAAGGCTCCCCATGTCACTAGGAAGCTCTTCAAGTGATTGGCAATTAGAAATACAAAGTTTCCTCAAGGCCTTGAGTTGACAAAGGGACACAGGCAACACAGCAAGATCATAACAACTATGAATTGTTAGCTCTTCCAGGCTAATTAGATTTCCTATTTTTGTTGGCAATTGTTTGAGATTATAATTACCCTTAAGAGTTAGATATTGCAAGCTATAAAGGGAACATATGCATTCAGGTAGCGTATCAAGGAGCAGATCTTTAAGTGAAAGATAAGGAAGATGTTTCAAATTACCAACTGTGGAAAGAAAATCACAAATTGGTTTTGAGAAAATCACAAATTGAAAATTTCTTATTTCTAGAGCTCTTAATTGTGGGGCCATTGAAAGGTCTAAACTGAGAAGGATTTCGACAGAAGAGTATACAATGAGTGTTCGCAGAGCAGTGAACTTGTCCAAGGGAATAGGATCTATTAGATTCACAGAATCAGCTATATACAAATGGTATAGTAAATTAGGAAAAATCAGGAACTTACCAACGTGAATTGAATAGCAACTATTTTCCGAATTAAGTCGTGCTAAATCATGAACTATATCATGCAACTTAAATGTTACCATATTCCCCACATATCTCTCCGTTCTTTCAAAAAGGGACCTCCGACACAGCTGCACTGCATATTCAAAACCAATATTTTCTTCTGTGGTGTTACCTTTAGCCACAATAAAACCCTGGGATATCCATAATTTCACCAAATCTTCTACATCATAGCAGTAATCTTTAGGAAACATTGAACAATATATAAAACAAGACTTAAGGTATGAGGGAAGGTGATCATAGCTTATTTGAAGAGATGGAAATATTCCATTGCTAACTTCTGTAGACTCCCATAGCTCATTTTCTAAAATATCTCTCCAACTCTCTTCTTTCTCCTCAAGCCTTAAAAGGCTAGCAATCGACTTCACAGCTAGGGGCAACAATCTACACTTCTTCATGATTTGCTTCCCAATTTCTACCAACTTTGGGTTATTAGTATGTTCTACTCCACCAAATGCATAATGTTCGAACAATCGCCAACACTGCTCAGCTGACAAAGAGCAAAGGTTGAACGTTGGCTCTGTTTGCATCATTTGTGCGACATAATCGTTCCTTGTAGTAACTAGGACTTTTGCAAATGTTGCTGACATAAAAGGAGCCTGAAATGAATCCCAAAAACTTTTATTGTCATTCCAGACATCATCAAGGACCAAAAATACTCTTTTCCCACTTATCTCCTTCTGAATTTTCTCTTGCAAAGCACTCAAATTTGTAAGACCACACTCATTTCCTGTAATAGATTCTATTGATTCTTTGGTGAGCCTTTGAACATTGAAATCCTCTGATACACATATCCACCCAAATTTATCAAACCTTTGTTGGATTCTTTGATCATTGTAGGCAAGTTGTGCAAGGGTTGTTTTGCCAATGCCCCCCATGCCAACAATTGTCACCACCGAAACACCATCACATTCAGAGGACAACAAATCAATCAGCTTCTCCTTTTCCCTCTCTCGCCCAAAGATATTTGATTGTACTACGAAGTGGCTTGTAGGAGCTATTTGCAATTCGTTGTTACTACGCATGGGCCCATCTCCTTCTGTCAGTTGAAGTGCTATCCGATCGTTTGCAATCTCATCAAATCTGCTCCTTATTTGCTTAACTTGATCGAGCATGCCAGATGGAACCTGGAAAGTCATAATTACCATGAGAGTGTATGACTGCCCATGTACACAGGTAATAATAGTTATATTGTACAGGTCTATGCTACATATTTTCAATTTCTAATGTGGTTTTTATGGACTACTGACATATCCTATGGCACGCCACATTTCCAGCTGGTACCTTGTTGTATATGGCTCTACCTGAATCTGATAGTAAGACTATTGGGTAAAAAGTATTTAAATAAGTTACCTGAAGTAGCTTCCTTTTACGAGAATCTGGCGGAGAAGCATCTCTTGACTCAACTTGTGCTCGTAAGACTTCATAGTGGTACTCACCCAGTACATCCTCTGCATCGTAGGCAACACCCTTGAGCTCCTTCAACCAGAGCTTGACTGACGAGTCTGTGATCTCCCTCTGCTCTGCATCATACAGCGTGGCCTTGATCCGCTCCAACATCCTCATCAATTTTTTCAATTCAGCCTCAATTTGGTGGTTTTGATGATCGACTGCAGAAGACGAGGAAGAAGATGGAGCTTGTGCAGTTGCAACCACAGACGGCAGCAATTTGGCGCCCAAAGAGAGAAGGTTGGAAATCGCTCCACCCAGACCCATGGATCTAAAATTACAAAGTCTCTTATCTTCTGTTGGGTGGATATGAAACGATGCAAAAAGAGAAGGTAGAAAAACTAATTTTTCTGAAGCAAGTGTCGAATAAAATGGATAGGAGTCGTGAAGAATGCCGTTCTTTCTATTTATTAACATATAACTGTTATTTTTCAAGAGATTTAATCCTCAATTTAATTTTAATTGAGTAAAGAAGTTTTATACAAATAATAATATTTTGTAAATCATTTCAAAAGACATGTCACATGAGCAACGGAAATATCTTCTGAAGCGCCAAAGAAATTTCGTACTATCAGAAAGTGTGTGGCCAAGGAAATATTGAGCATCCTAATAGATTGTGTGAGCCTAATAATTGGGAAGGAATACACAATCCTGTACCCAAGTTTTCTGAACTTGAAGAGATTTGATCATGCTTTTGTAAAACTTTGTAATTTCTGTGGGTGTTGGTAATTGAAGTGGTGATCATAGCTTAGAGATCACATAATTTAAAAAAAAATTTATATTCTGCTTCGCTCACAGCCCAATTATCATTTTTATATTATCAAAACAAAACGAGAAAGTAGAAAATTATGTCAGACGTCTCAGATTGGCTGAATTATTTATAATTTGATGAATAATTCAAAATATAATATTTTTGACATACTATTAATGCAAAATATAATATTTAAAAAAAATCTTAATAGACGCATATAAATATCCTTTTAATGAAAAAAACTTCATAATTTTAACTTTATTATGTTTTAGACACAACAAGCACAATTTTGTTTTTTTTTTTTAAATAAGAAGAGAAGCAAATTAGCATACTAGCCAAACCCTCTTCCAATTAAATAAATAAGAAGACAAAAGTAGATTGGACAAATGACGTGGGGATTCATTTATAATGGATATATTGACAATATATTTTTAAATTAAGTTTGAAACTTTTCAAAAAATATTAACAAGCTTCATAAAATAATTCACATTAAGTTAAAAGCGATATATGTGGGCATTCAGTGGAGCCATTGATTATTCAAATAAAAAAAACATTAATTTAGTGTGCATTTAAATAAAAAAAGAGATTAATTTTCAAATAAGCGTTGCAATTAATTCCGGTAAAAGATGAAAGAAAAAAAAAAGGTGGGAAAACCTTATTTTTACTATTTTCCTTCAAAGATTCATAAAACATTGGTAAATATTTTGGAAAAATAATATTTTTCGAAAATAATTATTTTTTCACTCTATTCAGAAAAAAATAAGAATTTTTTGGGTTAAGAGTTTGTACAGTTATGCTAAGGAGTTTCAAATTTCGAATCCAAATATTCTCTCCTGATATAAATCTTACCTTTTCTAATTTGCGCAAATCAAAATTGAAGGAAGTCAAAATTAAATAGTTTGATGGTAAATTCGCTTCCAAAATCATCTTTTTTCTTCTTCTTTTCTTCTGTTGAGTTTGAGTGAGTTGTGAGTGGTAGATGAGAAAATACACACACACACACACACATATATATATATATATATAGTGCTTGGCTATTATGCTTATATAAGCATATGCCCACATATGCTTAAATGTTTATTTTTGCGTTTCCAATGTTCAAATGGTCGATCCGACCGTTCATCTTGTTCTCCATATTAATATGTGCTTGGAGACCAAATTTTACATTTTTCTGAATTTTTTTACTATTTATTAAGCCACTTTGAAAATTACTGATCATATGGTCCAGAATTTTGGAAACACTGTTTTTACTGTTCACCCAGATCAGCAATTTTCAAAGTGGCTTAATAAATAGTAAAAAAATTCAGAAAAATGTAAAATTTAGTCTCCAAGCACATATTAATATGGAGAACAAGATGAACGGTCGGATCGACCATTTGAACATTGGAAACGCAAAAATGAGTTATAAGCATATGTGGGCATATGCTTATATAAGCATAGTAGCCAGCCCCTATATATATATATATATATATATATATATATATATATATATATATATATATAGTGTGTGGGGCATTTTTCTAGCAAACTGCCATGAATTCTGACAGTTATGGATTGCTGGCAATTTAATAAACCCAAACCGCTAGAATTCCTCGCGGTTCTATAAGGATTAAAACGGTCCAAATTTCGGATGGTTGGAGCACTTTTAATAAAAAATCGAGATCATGTTTGAAATTTTTTAATTTACGGAAGATTAAAAAAAAAAAAAGAGGCAAATTGAAACAACTACTAGAGTTTTTAAATGTATATATCATATGATGTACTAATTATTAGCAAACTCTGCGACCAACCAAATTTGTACCATCTTTGTACGATTAAAGAAACTTTAGGCCCTTTTTCATGTACATCTTTGGAAACAATAATTTTGTACCCTCTCATAACAAATATGTTTTACCTTATTTAGAAATGTAAATTCATGTAGTGCTGCACTATGCTGTGACTTAGATCACGTATTTTGCTCTGTCGTTATCAAAATAAGTTTTCACATATCGTGCTGTGTCCCTGAACAAAATCATTTGGAATGATCACAACATGCAAATAGTAATGATATATATATTAGTGATCACGTTTGATCACATTAGTCATGTGTAACTATTTTTTTCTAACTTTAATTTAGTTTAAGTAAAAAAAAAGAAAAATAAAGTAAGAAAAAGAAAATTTATATATAATTGTACAAAAAAAAAAAATCTTGTAAAATATTATGTATAAAACAATAAATTTATTGTTTGGAATTCATTTAAAATAATAATGACATAAATATTATAGTATTTCAGTCATATGTAGTCACGTTTGATCACGTTCCGTGTCGTGTCGTATCTACCCGTATTACTTTCTTGGAAGATAATCGTACCACGCGAATGATGGTGGCACGTGATTGGATAGCGTGACATTTTGACAGTCCTACCTCCCTTGCTTTATTTTAGGAGTGTCCGCGTGTCTTGGACATGGTTAGCGTTTCATTCATCTTCTTTAAGATTTTATATACTTTTTGGGGCACATTTTTCATTTCCTGCGTCTTTTTTTTTTTCTGAGGGTTCTGTGGTAACGTAGTACAGCATTCAACGGGCGTTAATGAGCCTTTTCCAGAGGTCCAAATGCTCTGTTGTTCACATGGCTTGGAACGTTATCCTCTGCGGAGCTTAAAAGCTCCGCAGACTGCGGTTCTTTTAATCTGGTCCGTTAGTTTTAACTTTGCACGAATCTAAAAGCATAATAATACTGCCCCCTCCGTTAGCCCGATCACAAAGCGGCTGAGAGTTAATCTGGTCCGTTCATTTGCTCCGCACCTGCGGAGTCTTATAGAACTCCGAGGAAGATAAGCTCCCGGCTTGGCTTGGCCCCTCCATTAAAGCCATGTCAGATAAAATTAGACTTATCAATACTCTATCTGTTTCTGTTAACTATTAATTTTATCCATATTTCATATTTATCCGTTAATATGATGAGTAACAAAATAAATAATAAATAATTATCAAATAAATTAATTACTTAAAAAAATAATTCAATAATATGACAAATAAATAAATATATTTAAAAGATAAAAAGATATAATTTTAATTTGGTTCTATTTAAAAAATATAAATTATTAATTAAATAAAAATAATATAAAGTATTGTATAAATTCATTTTATCATAAAATACTAGTTAAAAAATATAAAATATTGGACAAATCAACATTATCATAAATTACTAAATAAATAAATTATATATAAAATGTTGTGAAATCAATCTAGTCATATAACTATTTTTACGTACGTACAACTATATAATAAAAATTAGGGGGGATTTCACGTATACCCCTCAAAAACTTCAAAATTACGTAATTTCTCCTCCAAAGTTTTAAATTACGTATTCCCCCTCTAAACTTCAAAATCTCACAAATTTACCCATTTTATTGTCTTTTATATTAAAACTCATTCTAAATTTATAACATACCCATTTTACCCTTTATTAAAAGCATAAAATGCCCATCATACTCAAATTTGAATCTGAAAGATTCCTCTACTGTCCGAACTGCTTTAAGATATGTGCACGCTAGATTAGCAAGAATCTTGAAGCAAACACACACAGATATTGAAGTAACATGCACAGATCTTAATGCGATGCACGTGGATCAGACGGTAGATGAGCTCTTCATATTCAAATTTGAGTCTCATGGACTTTTTATGCTTTTAATAAAGGGTAAAATGGGTATTCTATAAATCTAGAATGAGTTTTAATATAAAAACAATAAAATGTGTAAATTTGTGAGTTTTTGAAGTTTAGAGGGGAAAATACGTAATTTCAAAGTTTAGAGGGGGAAATACGTAATTTTGAAGTTATTGAGGTGTATACGTGAAATTACCCCTAAAAACTATATAGTTGTATGATGCGCGCAGAACGCAACGCAAGTTTCGGTACGCTTGAGGGCGTACCTTTTAAAACCGCGTTAACACTCCACGAGTAAGGGATGCAAGTGCACAACCCCTATCGTGTAGTATTATCGGGTATCGATCCTCAGGGACGGACAATTACTAGGTTAGAATCTACCTAACTCGATTAAAAACTAGAAGTGGAAAAGGTTTGGTTTGGTATTTAATTTCCTAAAGGGTCAAATCAAACAATTCAAACAGTTCAATTAGATGTAATAAAATGATTGGAAGAAATGCAAATTGTGTTTTGATTATGGATAAAAGGCGTTTCCAGGGTTTCAGACTTCATCTCTGATCTGCCTCTAGTGGTACGGCCCGTACCAAGTTGGTACGGCTTGGCCGTACTTCACTTGGTAAGGCAAGGCCGTACCACCCTGGTAAGACCCGTACTGGCTTCCCAGAACAGAACCTACCAGTTCGAGTGAATGCTTTCCTTTGCTGGTACCTTGTGCTAAACTCTTTAGAAAGGTTCAATAGACCATACCTAAAGTTCCTAACCCTCAACCATCGTTTGTTGGATCAAGATCTAGGTTGGAATGCAATTGATTGCCTTTTAGGGTTTCTACACCTCAACTCTCGTGTGTTGGTACAGATCTACCCTAGCTGGTTGATTGGAGGTCTAAGGCACCCTCTAATCTGTCGATTAGAGGAGAATTCAACCTTTCGGCTTCAATTCGAACTATTCTACCCTAAGCATTTGATTTGGATGAGAGATTGAGATGATCACATGACCTTGATAGGTTCGATCTAAACCTAGAGGCACATCATACAACAATCACAGCAAGCAAAGCAAAAGATAACAAAGAAGATCACAATCAATCAAACTAAAGAGTTCATACAAGATACAAGTCAAAGAAAGTCAAAACAAATCAAGAATCAATCTCTAACCCTAGAAACTAAAAGAACTACTCACAGCACATGATCAGATCTAAAAATACAATAAAAGGGAGAGAGATAGCCATGGATCGAAGGGATCGAGAGGAGGAAGCTAGATCCGTCGAGTTTCGCCTCTTTCCTCTTCCTTCCTTCTTGCTCCTAGCTCCTTAGCTCTCTTTCTCTCTCTTACTGTGCTCTCAAATGGATCTGGAATGGAATAGATGTCGAAATTGGAGAGCTCCCCGCTTTAAATAGCCTCTGCCAAAATTTGAATCTGTCAGGCCGCCTTTAAGTACGGCCCGTACCAAATTGGTACGGCCTGGCCGTACCAGGCGTGATGAGCTGAAAACGGCTAAGTCTGGTGAGACCCGTACCAAGCCTGGTAAGGGTCGTACCTCATCATCTGAATCGCCATTTCTTCGTGTGTTTTGCTCCAAACCTGCAGAAAACAAACAAACACTCAGCAGTACCAAATTCTAAACATATATCGATGAAATGCACATGATTCTGGTGAATTAGGGCACGAATCTGGTACTAAAACAGGCCTAAAATAGACTAAATATGCGATGTATCAAATTCCCCCAAGCTGAACCTTTGCTTGTCCTCAAGCAAAAAGTTTCAAACTCGGGTAAAAGTGCTGGACAACTAAATCTAAATGCGGATACAAGTCTAAATGTGAAAACCTACGTGAGTCTGCTATAATCAAGAATTTCTAGAATCGATTCGGTTGCAATTCAAACATCCCTTTATAAACCTTGATTCACTCCACCAATTAGTCAATTGAACTTCTTATTTTGAGATGCTTCTAACAATGGAAAGATTAATTACTTAGGTTTGATCGAAACAATTTCATTCTTTTTCCGAGTCAGTGCTTTTATTCAAGGTGATTTTTCTTTTCATTTGCCCTCCCCCAAGCTTGAATCAAGCTTAAGGGTAAGAAAGTTGCGAACGAAGTGTGTTGATATGAGCAAAATTTTCTTTCTTTATTTCTAATTGGGAGACGAGCTCAAAGGCGCCCATTCGAGGCTTATTGCCAGTACTCTTATTTTCTCCATCTTTTCTCTTTTGTTTTCTTGTTTTCTCTCTTTTTTTTTTTTTCTTTTTCTTTTCTTTTTGGCTTGCTCATACCATGAATACACACATCTATTGGTATTCATTCATACCAATGGATATTCCAAACTTTCTTAATTTAAAAATCACAATTCCTAAAGGCACAATTCAGTTTTTTCGACTAATCTCGTTCGATTCAATTCTAAGTTTGTTTCATCTTTTTCATTATTAAAAACATCTCAACCTAAGTAGTTCAGTAACCAATTGTGGGTTAGTTCCAATTCACTCAGGTCTATCCTAATCACAACTAAATTGTTTCAAAGTTATTCTCAATTCTAGCAAATCACGCAAATCTTCACCTAACAATGCACGAAAATACGAAAAAATACAAGGAAAATAACAGTAAAGTAAACATGACCTACATGCAAATGTCATCCCCCCAAGCTTCAAGACTACGAGATAAAAGAGATAAAAGAAGCTCGGGGAAAAGAGAGCGAACCTGATCAGCCCTCGGGGTGGTCGTACCAGAGCCAGTCGTTAAACCGCTCCTCTATCCCAGTGACTCGCTGCGTGAGATCCTGGAGTGTGGCGCCCTGTGCATGGAGTGTGGCGCCCTGCTCACGGAGTGTGGCGCCCTGCTCACGGAGTGTGGCGCCCTGCTCGTATAGTGCAACACCCTGCTCCTGACGCATGCCGTACATCAGGTGGTAGACATCCTGGATGGTGGGCTCAGTGACAGGAGGGGGATACACTGGTCGACTGTAGGAGGTGGAGGGGCCGGCAGCGAAGGTGGAGGTGGATGGGTCGGTCTGGTACGTGGTGGGCCCAGCTCCAAAGAGTGAGGTACCTGCACCAAAGGGGGAAGGATGTACCTGCTCGGAGAAGGGGGGAGCCTGGCTGGGGAATGGGTGAACATGAGGAGAAAGAGGAGGCGGCTGTGCCTGCTGAGTCTGGAGTGGAGAGGTGGTGGCATCAATCATATCCTCATCGCCCTGCGGTGGTGGTGGAGGAGGTGGAGGTGGGGGAGGTGGGACCTCAGGGGCAGGCTGCACGCGGGGCGGACGGCGAAATAACCAAGTGCTCCGGTCAGTGAAGGAGAGAGTGACCGGGAAAGGCATGATATAGATGGTCCGCTGGTCAGGCATGCGCCAAGCCCAAGCACCACGCCCATCGCGGCCTGCTGCCTGCTCGATGAACTTGTAGGTGCAGAACTGAGAGAGAGAGAGAGATCGGGAGCTCCTGCACTCCTCGTCGCCGATAATCTGGAGGTGTAAGCGCTCGGCGATCAGAGTGACATAGGCCGAGATGTAGACAACGCCACCCGGCTTGGGCTGCCTCTGGATGTCGATCCAGTGGTGGATCATGGCGAGCATCAGATCGGGCCGCTCGAGAAAGCTGTCGGGGCGCAGCATATGATCCACCAGCTGCAGATCCTCAACATTGGCGCGGGCGAACGTCTCGCCACGCGCAAAGATGGTGCAACCGAGGATACGCAGCAGGACCCGGATGACTGGATGTGGGACATTGAGCTGCTTGTATTCCTTGTTGAAAGCTGACCCGGCAGGGGCGCCAGAGATCAGCGCCCAGAAGCTGTCGCGCTCCAAGTCCCCAAGTGGTGCGGGTCGGACCAAGTGGGTGGTGCGGGTCGGACCGAAGAGGGGCTGGTGGTGCGCCGGTGCTCCTTGTGCTCGGATAGGGTGGAAGGAGAGGTATGAGAGGAAGAGGGAGTGGAGAGGGAGAGAAAACGGAGGAGAGAAGAGAAAGAAGAGAGAGGGAGAGAGGAGCGGCTGGGAAGAAAGGGGAAGGGGTGCGGGTACGGGGGGGGTTTAAAAAGAAAAAGGCGGCAGTTAATGCGTCGGTTCGCGTCTCTGACCTAGGTACGGCCTGGCCGTACCAAATTGGTACGGGCCGTACCAACCTTTCAATTTTCAGGCCGTACCAATGTGGTATGGCCTAGCCGCACCAACCTCAAATTGTCGTGGTTTCTCTTTTTCTTGACTTCTCAAGCCGCTCGTGATACAATGCAGGAGAATGAATGCATGTCTATCTGTTCCTAAGATGCAAAACAGGTAAAAATGGCTTGGGCTGCCTCCCAAGGAGCGCTCGTTTTAGGTCTCGAGCTCGACCTTCTCTCTTCAGGCTTTGGTTGGAGATGGATCGGAGAGATCCAAGCTCACTCGCATTTCTTGGGGATGATCAGCAATGTAGTGCTTGAGACGCTGACCATTGACTTTGAAAGTCTGCCCCTCCTTGTTTTCCAACTCCACAGTGCCAAATGGGAACACTGCCCTCACCCGGAATGGACCGGACCACCGGGACTTCAGCTTCCCTGGAAAGAGCCTAAGTCGAGAATTGAACAAGAGGACCAGGTCTCCCTCATGGAACTCACGAGGCATGATGCGTTTGTCGTGAACCTGTTTTGTCCTTTCCTTGTAGATTCTCGCGTTCTCGTAGGCATTGAGACGCATCTCCTCTAACTCATGCAAGTCAAGGATGCGTTTCTCTCCAGCTGAGAGCAAGTCCATGTTGATGGCCCGTGTGGCCCAGTATGCCTTGTGCTCAAGCTCCACAGGCAAGTGGCAGGACTTTCCGTACACCAATTTGAAAGGGCTCATCCCAATCGGAGTTTTGAAGGCTGTACGGTAGGCCCAAAGTGCGTCACTCAGCTTGAGTGACCAATCCTTTCTCGTTCTAGCCACGGTCTTCTCCAAGATAGACTTGATCTCTCTGTTGGAAATCTCGGCTTGACCGTTGGCTTGAGGATGGTAGGATGTGGTCACCTTGTGAGTGACTCCATGGCGACTCAGGAGATTGTCGAACTGGAGGTTGATGAAGTGTTTGTCACCATCACTGATGACGGCTCTCGGAATTCCTAAGCGAGGGAAGATGGTGTCAGTGAACAGTCTTTTCACTGCATTGGAGTCCGCATTCTTGCAGGCCACTGCCTCCACCCACTTGGAGACGTAGTCAACTGCCACCAGGATGTACTCGTTCCCACAAGAAGGTGGAAATGGTCCCATGAAGTCAATGCCCCAGACATCAAAGATGTCTACCTCTAGAATAGAGTGGAGAGGCATCTCATTCCTCTTGGAGATGTTCCCGGTGCGCTGACACTTGTCACAAGCTGCGACGAAGGTCCTAGCATCTCTGAAAAGTGAAGGCCAGAAGAAGCCGGATTGCAGGACCTTTGAAGCAGTCTTGGAGAATGAAGCGTGTCCTCCGTAGGCTGAGGAGTGGCAGTGCTCAAGAATGGAGCGCGTCTCGTCGTATGGCACGCAACGTCTGTAGATGCCATCAACGCCAATCTTGAAGAGGTAGGGGTCGTCCCAGAAGTAGAACTTGGCGTCCGATCGAAGCTTCTTCTTCTGCTGGTATGACATGGTAGGAGGAAGTACTCCTGAGGCGAGAAAGTTCGCAATGTCTGCATACCAGGGCGCCGACTTGGTGTTCACTCGGTCAGTTGCATGGAACGTCCGATCTTGCACAGCATGAGTCGCGTGCATCGGTGTACCAACCGAGTGGATCTCCTCCATGGCAGAAATCGAATGGAATTGGTCATCAGGGAATGAGTCATCAATTGGCAGGCTACAAGAGCCCTCATCTTCCCAGCGAAGCCGGGACAGATGGTCAGCCACGGTGTTTTCGACCCCTTTCTTGTCCCTGATTTCGATATCAAACTCCTGCAGGAGGAGGATCCACCTAATCAGGCGAGGTTTGGCATCCTGCTTGCTCAACAGATACTTGAGTGCGGCGTGGTCAGTGTAGATCACTATCTTAGAGCCAACCAGATAGGATCTAAACTTGTCGAGAGCGAACACAACAGCCAAAAGCTCCTTTTCGGTTGTTGTGTAGTTCATCTGGGCAGGGTCTAGCACCTTGCTAGCGTAGTAGATAGCACATGGCTTGTTCTCCTTCCGCTGCCCAAGAACCGCTCCCACGGCGTAATCACTCGCATCGCACATCAACTCAAATGGCAAGGTCCAGTCTGGAGGCTGCAGGATGGGTGCTGAGACAAGGGCTTCCTTCAATCGGCAAAACGAATCGACACACTCCTGCGTGAAGATGAAATCAGAGTCCTTGATGAGCAGGTTGGTCAATGGTTTCGCGATTTTCGAGAAGTCCTTGATGAATCGGCGGTAGAAGCCAGCGTGTCCCAGAAAGCTTCGCACAGCTTTGACATTTGTTGGGATCTCCAGCTTCTCGATCACCTCCACCTTAGCTTTGTCAACCTCAATTCCTTTTGAGGTCACCACATGTCCAAGGACAACTCCTTCTTGGACCATGAAGTGACACTTCTCCCAGTTGAGGATCAGGTTGACTTCTTCGCACTTCTCCAGAATTTTGCAGAGGTTGGCTAGACATGAGTCAAAGCTGGTCCCATAGACAGAGAAGTCGTCCATGAAGACCTCAACCTCTTTCTCAATGAAATCTGAGAAGATAGCCATCATGGCTCTTTGGAAGGTGGCAGGTGCATTGCAAAGACCGAATGGCATCCTACGGTATGCGAATGTACCGTAGGGACATGTGAAGGTGGTCTTGTCTTGGTCGTTCGGGTGAATGGGGATCTGAAAGAATCCTGAGTACCCGTCGAGGTAGCAAAAATGAGAATGAGTTGCCAGCCTTTCAAGGAGTTGGTCGACAAACGGCAGTGGGAAGTGATCCTTGCGCGTGGCATTGTTGAGCTTCCTGTAGTCAATACACATGCGGTACCCAGATACCACACGAGTAGGGACCAGCTCATCTTTTTCATTCCTCACCACTGTCGTGCCTCCCTTCTTGGGCACCACGTGAACGGGACTCACCCACTTGCTGTCAGAGATGGGATAGATGATGCCTGCATCCAGGAGTTTGAGAATTTCCTTTTTCACCACCTCTTTCAGGTTGGGGTTGAGTCGCCGCTGGTGCTCCACAGACGGCTTGTGATCATCCTCGAGAAGAATCCGGTGTGAGCAGATGGCTGGGTTGATCCCTTTCAAGTCTTTGATCGAGTACCCAATCGCGCCCTTGTGAAATCTCAGCTTCTCCAGAAGTTTGGCGGTTTGATCGGGATTTAGACTCGCATTGACGATCACAGGACAAGACTTTTCCGGATCGAGGAACTCGTATCTGAGATTGGTCGGAAGAGGTTTGAGTTCGGGAGTCGGACGCTCAGGCTGATCATTGAAACGAGTCGCATCTGGGTGATCTGACTCGTGTGCTGTCGAGATGTCGGCCTTGGCAGGCTCCGCTCCACTCCTCGTCTCAGAGTGTGATGTCTGATCCTCCAGATCCTCAGGAATCGCATCTGCAGCACAAATCGACTCGCTCGCCTCGCTTGGCAACTTGGAGAGGAATTCAGCGTCTTGGCGCAGCGAGTTGTTGACTTGTTCAAGAAAGTAGTCCTTGACCAGATCAGCCAAGTACTCCTCTGTCCTGTCAACTCGGAAACATGTCTCAGATCGTGACGGATATCTCATGGCGCGGTCGATTTGGAATTTCACCTTCTCTCCTCCGAGGTTCAAAGTCAGGATGCCCTGCTTTACGTCAATTATCGCGCCAGCTGTACTCAGAAAAGGTCGCCCCAAGATGATTGGAACTTCCTTGTCTTCTTCCATCTCCATGACGACGAAATCGACGGGCACGAAGAACTTCCCGACTTGAACCGGCAGATCCTCCACCATACCAAGTGGAAGTCGGACTGAAGAATCCGCCAACTGCAATGTCATCCTCGTGGGCTTGAGCTCCCCCACTCCTATGCGATCATAGATGGTGCGTGGCATGAGACTCACGCTCGCTCCTAGATCACACAGGGCTTTCTTAATCGTCGCCTTCCCAATGGTGCACGGGATGGAAAACTTTCCAGGATCGTCCAATTTGGGAGGTAGCTCACTTTTCAGAATTGCGCTGCACTGCTCCGTCAGCTTGACTGTCGCGTGCCCCTCTAAGCTTCTCTTGTTGGAAAGAATGTCCTTCAGAAACTTGGCATAGGTGGGCATTTGGGTCAGAGCATCGGTGAAAGGAATGGTGATCTGCAGCTGCTTGATGACGTTTGCGAAGTTAGCGAATTGCTCGTTCAGTCTCGTCTCAGCCAATCTTTGGGGGAATGGAACAGGTGGCCGGTATGGAGGTGGTTTCTCAGCCCCTTTCTTCTTCTGACCACCTGACGCTTCGGATGGAGGTTGTGCAGGTCTTGCCGAGCTGGTGCAGTCTGCACTCGCTTGAGGTTGGGTGACCTCAGCTCGTTATGGATGAACCTCTTTCGATGGAATCGACACAGGGGTCAGGATCGCGTCAGGTGTCGCATCAAAGATCGGATCAATTGTGCCCTCGCTTGGCATCGGTGGCTCGTCGTATTGGGTCCCGCTTCTCAGAGTGATCGCCTTAGCCTCTTCTCTTGGATTGGGTTCGGGTTGAGACGGAAGCTTCCCGGGTTGAGAGTGGCTTGAGGTGACCATCTGGCTCAGCTGCTCCAGCAACTTGCTTTGGGCAGCCATTTGAGTGCTCATGCTCTGCATCTGCTCCCACATCATCTGATTCATCTTGCCCTGCTCGTGAGTGAAGTTGTTCACTTCGGTAGGCGCAAATGACTTTGAGTGGTCAGAGGGAGCTGCTCGGTTGCCTTGATTGGGAAAGGAAGCGTTCTGGTAGAAGTTCCTGTTGCCATTGTTGCTGTTGCTGCTGCTCGAAGCTTGGGCTCTCCAATCGTTGTTGCTTTGAGGAGGGTAGTTTCCATTGTTGTTCGTCCGATTGTTCCAGTTGTTGTTGTTGTTGTACTGCGGCCTCTGGAAGCTGTTGTTGTGGAAGGGCGGTCTGAACGAAGAATTGTTGAAAGGCGCAGGGTTGTTCTGGTTCGACCTCCAGTGCTGCTGCTCAACCGGATCCTTGGAGTAGGATCGGCTGAAGGGAGGTCGTGGGAAGAAGGATGGCTCGTTGTTCAGAGAGTTGACCTGCTCACTCTCCTCGTCTTGTTGCACCAGCGGGCATTGCTCGTATGCGTGCCTCTCGTCTCCGCACATGACGCAGACTTGAGGTTGCTGTTCGACTGCCTTGACACTGAGCTTGTCCATCGCCCGCTGCATGGCGTCCATCTTGGCGATGAGAGCTGTGATGTGATCGAGCTCGTACTTGCCTCCTCCTTGGTTACCTCCTTGGCCTCCTCGTGGGCGTGACGTGTCGCGGCCGGACCACTGCTGGTTCTGCGCCATGTCGTCTATCAAGCTCATAGCCTCTAAAGGCTCCCTTGACATCAACGCGCCTCCCGTAACAGCGTCCACGTAAGCACGAGTGCTCTCATTCAGGCCGTCGTAAAACGTTTGAATTAAAAGCCAATCGGGTAAACCGTGGTGGGGACAGGAGTACTGCAATTCTCTAAACCTTTCCCACGCTTCATTCAGGGGTTCATCAAAATCTGCCTAAAACTGGTCAGGTCTTGTCTTACCTTGGCTGTCCTCTTGTGAGGGAAAAATCTGGTCAAAAACAATTTGGACAAATCCCTCCAAGTCCTAACAGAGTCCCTAGGTAAAGATCCCAACCATTTTTTGGCCTTATCCCTAAGCGTGAAAGGAAATAAAACAAGCTTTGTGTAATTAGCATTCTCACCGTTGGTCTTGATGGTCGTGATGCACTCGAGGAAGGTCTGGAGATGAGCGTGCGGGTCCTCGTGGTCAAGTCCGTGAAAGCTGTTCTGCTGCACCATATTGACAACCCCCGGATTGAAGTTCGGTTGCTGTCCTGGAATGTGTGGCAGTCGAATCGCACCTCGCGCATCTCCAGCTCTCGGCACGTATTCTCGCAGCGTCCGAGGCATGAAACCATCAGCTTCGTCGTCAGTCATGCGGCCTTCTTCTTCTTCGCGCCTTTGTCGATCTCTTTCCCTGGCCTCTGCCTCCATTCTGAGTCGGGCTTCGTGGTCTGCCTCAGCCATCTCTTCAGGTACGGGTGTCTTGGTACGGGTCGGACCAGATTGGTGCGGCCTGGCCGTGCCTGAATTGGTACGGGCCGTACCAGGGGGTGGCTGAGCAGTCTCGGCTGAGTCTGGAGGAGTTTGGTCGAACAGGGGCCCCTTGCTTCTCAGATTATATTTCAACCTGTATTTTCCTGCAGGGGGGGTTCAAAAGCCAGTTTTTAGTGATTTTGAATAAGAAAAAGCAAGAAAGATACAAGATAAAATCTAGATTAACTAAGTAAGGTAAAATCTAACTAGGCAATTGGTTACCATCCCCGGCAACGGCGCCAAAAACTTGATGCGCGCAGAACGCAACGCAAGTTTCGGTACGCTTGAGGGCGTACCTTTTAAAACCGCGTTAACACTCCACGAGTAAGGGATGCAAGTGCACAACCCCTATCGTGTAGTATAATAGGGTATCGATCCTCAGGGACGGACAATTACTAGGTTAGAATCTACCTAACTCGATTAAAAACTAGAAGTGGAAAATGTTTGGTTTGGTATTTAATTTCCTAAAGGGTCAAATCAAACAATTCAAACAGTTCAATTAGATGTAATAAAATGATTGGAAGAAATGCAAATTGTGTTTTGATTATGGATAAAAGGCGTTTCCAGGGTTTCAGACTTCATCTCTGATCTGCCTCTAGTGGTACGGCCCGTACCAAGTTGGTACGGCTTGGCCGTACTTCACTTGGTAAGGCAAGGCCGTACCACCCTGGTAAGACCCGTACTGGCTTCCCAGAACAGAACCTACCAGTTCGAGTGAATGCTTTCCTTTGCTGGTACCTTGTGCTAAACTCTTTAGAAAGGTTCAATAGACCATACCTAAAGTTCCTAACCCTCAACCATCGTTTGTTGGATTAAGATCTAGGTTGGAATGCCATTGATTGCCTTTTAGGGTTTCTACACCTCAACTCTCGTGTGTTGGTACAGATCTACCCTAGCTGGTTGATTGGAGGTCTAAGGCACCCTCTAATCTGTCGATTAGAGGAGAATTCAACCTTTCGGCTTTAATTCGAACTATTCTACCCTAAGCATTTGATTTGGATGAGAGATTGAGATGATCACATGACCTTGATAGGTTCGATCTAAACCTAGAGGCACATCATACAACAATCACAGCAAGCAAAGCAAAAGATAACAAAGAAGATCACAATCAATCAAACTAAAGAGTTCATACAAGATACAAGTCAAAGAAAGTCAAAACAAATCAAGAATCAATCTCTAACCCTAGAAACTAAAAGAACTACTCACAGCACATGATCAGATCTAAAAATACAATAAAAGGGAGAGAGATAGCCATGGATCGAAGGGATCGAGAGGAGGAAGCTAGATCCGTCGAGTTTCGCCTCTTTCCTCTTCCTTCCTTCTTGCTCCTAGCTCCTTAGCTCTCTTTCTCTCTCTTACTGTGCTCTCAAATGGATCTGGAATGGAATAGATGTCGAAATTGGAGAGCTCCCCGCTTTAAATAGCCTCTGCCAAAATTTGAATCTGTCAGGCCGCCTTTAAGTACGGCCTGGCCGTACCAGGCGTGATGAGCTGAAAACGGCTAAGTCTGGTGAGACCCGTACCAAGCCTGGTAAGGGTCGTACCTCATCATCTGAATCGCCATTTCTTCGTGTGTTTTGCTCCAAACCTGCAGAAAACAAACAAACACTCAGCAGTACCAAATTCTAAACATATATCGATGAAATGCACATGATTCTGGTGAATTAGGGCACGAATCTGGTACTAAAACAGGCCTAAAATAGACTAAATATGCGAGGTATCATTGTACATACGTATAAGTAAAAATTATTACATATAATTTTATATATATGAATTATTCTATTGAGTAACGGAAATAATTCAGTATTCTTTTCCAATTAATAATAAGTTTTTATTTTCTTACTCATGACCATACCCGTTAAGTTAATGAAAATAAATTCTTACACATACTTTATTAATTATAATGCCTCTTTTTGAAACAATTTTTCTTACTCATGCCCACACCCAATTGAATTGATTCATGGCATAATTGTAATTTTTTTAATGCTTCTTTTTTGAGAAAAATATTTAATGTTAATGATCGTGTAAACATTGGGATTTTTTATATGATAGGATGCTTTTCAGGCGATGTTTGCCTCTGATTATTTGCAGATTGGGAAAATCCATTAAGGCTTTAACCATCCAATTGTCTCACATTGGAGCTTCACCCTTAATTAGTGATTGAATTCCTACAAATTTGCTCAAGCTAGGTGGTAAAATTTGCAATCCTTTAACCATCCTATTGTCTCACATGTGGGGCATTAGGGCATGTGATTTCTACAAAAACATTTCATAACAATATTAATATTTGATTTATAGCAGGCAGGAATCTTTTTATTTTACTGTGACTAATAATCCTTCTGTATATCACATTTAATATCAGTTAACCAAATACACATTAAAAAAATAGAAAAGAAAAACAAATGTTCACCACAGAAAATAATATGGTCAGATAGAAATGGAAAATAATATGAAAAAGTAACAGGGACCTTTTCGTGCTTAACAAGGTCTTTGAAGGCTGAGTCGATTACATCCTTTGTTGGAACAACCTTCTACTCTAAAAACTTCAACTTGTGTCATCAATGTATATAACCCACATCGGATGAAGCTTCACTCATAGAAGGAAAAATCGGTATCAGGATCGGGATCATCACCGTCCAATCTCGACTCGGATCAGAAAAATCAATTGGGATCGGCCGAATCGGATCAGAAAATTAGACTTTTTCGCAGAAGCTTATACAAATTGAAATTTTCGTATATATAAATGAGTTGTATTTTTTTAACAACAAAAGTTGTATGCTGTGGTGGTAGTTGACTTTAGTTGCTTAGCTAGAGGCTAGGATTCGATTCACACAGAGAGCTCAAAAAAGTTTTGGAGTTTGTTTAATTCGCGTTTCGGTCGTTTTTGGTGGAATCGGTCTATTTCCATCCGGAACGGACGAAATTTGACTGGAATCATGCCAGAACGGACGAAATTTGACTGAAATTAAGCCGGAATGGTCGAAATTTGATGAAATATACACTAACCACGTAACTCGGCTTGAAATCGGATCGGTACTGTCCGACCCCGATCCGGAACGGCCGATTCCGCTCCGGAACGGCCGATTTTGCTTTCTATGGCTTCACTTTCCCTGATATCAACTATACCAAAAAATTGAAGATAAAACAAAAATGGGTAGTATAATTAATTGAAGATAAAACAAACCGAGATATCTGTTACACCAAACCTCTTTGACTTTGGCCCTCTCTCTACAAAGCTCAATATCTTAAAAATATGAACTCCAGTTCAATCTAATACAGGATTTGCATTGTAGCTAGGTTACAAATTGGGTTTCTGTCATGTGGTCATTTCCAGTGAAACAACATGTGAGGACTGATAAATGTGTCAGGCACAAATTAAATTAATATTGCAAGGTACAGCTGAGATATTTTAATGGTGCTGCTTATGTTTATTAAAGTATTCATCAATTTATGTTTATATTAATTACACTGTATATGTACCTAACACATAGAGGCCACAACTACAAGCGAACAACACCATCACAGAAAGTGGTCCTTTCTGTGGAGAAGCCCTAGAGAATTGCAAATGTGCCGTGTCGTGTTTCGACGTGTGCATGGTTTTAGATGTGCTCGGAATACGTGCCGTGCTGTGTCAACACATTGAGCATTGGCACGACACATCTTGGTAAGATGTGTTTAGACATACCGTGCTGGTGCTTAGGTATGCCGTGTCGTTTTTGTTTTCTGAAATTTTGCTAAAAAATGGTTAACAAAATGTAATAATGTATAAAGCGTATGAAAAAATATCTACAAAATAATTTAAAAAAAAAATTGTAAATTTAAAAAAAAAAATGGTGTCTCAATTTTTGTGAAGAAATAAGCAATAAGTTGATCTTGGCTCTTCATAAATGGTGTCTCAATTTTTGTAACATTCCAGAAAATTGAGTCATTATTATTTTTTATGCTAACAACGTTCTATAAGAAAGTAGATATGTGTTTTGTCTTCTCCTCTGGCTTATTACTGGGCCCTTTCCGTAATAAATAAAAATATAGATCTTTTGATAAAAGATTTAATTATAATAATAAAAATGATACCGTCTCATAAAATAAAGCTTCATTACAAAAATATATTGTTTAAAGGAAATGAAATCTTGACGTTTTCATTTTTGTTTTATTTCTAAGTTATGAATTTGATTGTATAAAAATATTGTCATTAACCCCGTACAGTTTTCACAAATGTGGTTAAAGGTTGAATATTTCTATTTCAAAATTCGAAAAGAAAAAATAAATAAAAGGAAACGACACCTAACAAAGCGGCTTACGCATGGCACCCCCAACCTCTTTTTAACGCACTTTGAGCCGATATTTTTATTAATACCCAAAAAAAAAAAAATTATCAAATCTGCTCTCACCCCAAACTTATTTTTAAATCTACCCTAACCGCCCGTCTGCTGGTAAAATGTAATCTACTAATCAATTAGGATTCAAAGACCTAAATTCAATCTAAAATTTCAAAACCTAGATTGCAATTTCATAAGACCTAAAAATAAAATAAAAATGATAAGTCTAAATTACCACATAGAAAAAAACAAGGTTGCAAGAAGGCATAAGCAGGATTTTCTTTTTTTTTCTTTTTGAATCAGCAGAGAGGAGAAATTCTTTTCGTTTTCATTTTTCTGTTGGTTTTTCTCTATTCAAGTCAGAGCTCTCCGTTATTTGCTGCTTTAGTGCGTCTTATATTTTTTTCGTTTCTAAAGCAGCAAATTGGATTTGGTGGCCCAAAACCCAGTTGACATCACAAGCTCAAAACCCAGTTCACATCTCCACTGTTGGGCTCGCATCAAGACTAGGGTAGGGCAATTCTCTTTTTCAGGGTAGGGCAATTCTCTTTTTCAGGGTAGGGCAAAGCAATAAAATTCAGTTCATGTAAACTAAATATGAATTTCCAGGGTAGGGCAACTGCCTTATCCTGTGACACACTGCATCCGCCCCTGATGAGAATAAGGGAATCGCCTATGGCAGAAATTCCACCAGTGTGAATATTGTGTAACTTGTTTTACGGATAACATAGACTCACGTGTTGTCGCCCTAAATATAATATGCATAATTTGATGTGTATTTGTGTGGATTAATCAATAATATTTGAAAAGTTAATAAATTAAGCCAATTATAGGGTAGCGTATTATTAAATAATCGGTTACTGAACTTTATAGCTAACTTCGTTTTATTATTTTTGCTTTATTTATGTTGGCAACATAGGTTGACGGGCCAAGAAAAGATGTGACATGCTTATATTATCACGTTCCGGAACGTAAAAATTCAAGGGTGTGACAATTTTGTCAATTGTATTGGGTGCTGACATGAGGGTCCCATTACATGATTTCTTCAAGACATTTTTGTTATTGATCTGTTATCAAACTTAATGACACCATTATTGACAAATATGATGTGTGGAGGTTTTCACTTTTTAAGTCTAATTAACAAGTTGATTAATTTGTCAAGTAATTTTCACTGATTCTTGATGTTTTAGACCAAATTCTCACTGTTGGGAGCGATTCTTCAGAAGAAGCGGAGGAATTTCATTGTGTGACGACCCGGCTTTGTGAAGGAAAGGGGAGAAATTGATTTTGACTCGGTCAAAGGTTGATTGGGAGAGATGAAGCTGCGGTCAGGGAGAAAGGACCTCGGGCAGGGTTATTTTAGAAAGTGAAACGCTGAGATGGGGACCCTCCTTTAATTAAATGACCACAATCACTGTTGGAGCCCACACTATCAGTACTGGAGTGGGACAGGAAAGCTGGAATGGAGAGGTCATTACAGAAGTTTTGTATTATGGTCCACAGATTTCATGAAAATATATAAATTATAGAACTGTTGAAAAAATATATAAATTATTCCTATTTTTTGTCCTCTTTCTTCCACTCCATTTTGATTGTTAATCGACACCTCCATTTTGGTATTTTTTATTTTCTGATATATTTTTTCCTTTAACTGTTTTCTTTTTCATTTTTGGTTTCTTGTTTTTCTTTATTAGTTTTCTATTTTTCTTTTTTTTAGGGGTCAACAAGTGGGTCTTAGCATGTTTTGGACTAATTATTTGTTTATAATTTTATTCCTATATTTTTAGTACAAAATAAGTTTCCGATCCGATTCGGCCAATTCTGACCGATTCATGCAATTCCGATTCCACGGTCAAGTGACCGATTTCGATTCCGATTCCAATTCTGATTTTTCCTTCTATGATGTTGACTACAAGTGGAATTAAAGGAATTCTTACACAATCAAGGACCAATTTCAGTATCATTTTTCATTCTCAAAAGGAGAAATTAAAAGGAGGAAGAGAAAGAAAAAGAGAAGGGAGAAATGCAGAAAATTAATTTATGTGTGCAGGAGAATTCAATTCAATTCACACAGAACCAGGCAGGAGAGACGCAGGCAAAGAGTTCTCTTAAAAAAAAATGGATCAAGAAAGAGAGACCTAGGGATTGACACCAAAAACAAAGGAATTAAGCAACAGGAATGATTTCAATATACTGGTACACTAAAAAGGAGAAATCTGTTTCAGGAACAGAAACATAGTATGAATTTCTCATGACCCCTATTCTGATTTCTGAAAGCTCCTTCTATAGTAGCACTTAACTTGCCTACATTTACCAGCATACAACCAACCATTAAAGACAATATGAGAAATTTTATTATATCAAGAAAAATGGAATTCTCAATTATTACTTACATTTTATTACAGTATATATTACCCTTGCTTCCAAGAGGAAATGGTGAATCAGTTCTCTTGTAGGTAAATATTGAGCCTTCAGTTTTGTAAGTTCACACTAGTCTCCACAAAACTTCAACTGTGCCTAACAGAACAACATGAATCTAATCAATCTTTAAAACTGGTACATCCAGCTCAAACAAGTACCATGAACCTCACTTTTACAGTTAGCTTAGTTACCCTGACTGAATAACACAAAACCTACCACATATACTCTTTGCACAAGGAAATAAAATTAGTTACCTGCATTAGCTTCCTTTTATGAGAATCTGGTGGAGAAGCATTTCCTTCCTCAACTTGTGCCCGAAAGACCATAGAAGGAAAAATCGGAATCGGAATCGGGATCGGCAACTTCTGATCCCAATCCGGATCGGTCCAAAATCGGTCGTAATTTGTCCAAAATTGGTCAGAATCGTTTTTTCCTCTCAAACTGGTTTTCCGAGTAAATCGGTCCAAAATCAGATCGGTCTTGTCCGATCCCGATCTGAATCGGCCAATTTTGCCTTCTATGCGAAAGACTTCATAGTGGTACTCATCCAATACATCTTCTGTATTGCACGCAACTGTCTTGACTCCTTCAACCAGTGCTTCTCCTTCAACATAGATAGTCAGTGAAGCACTGGTTCAAGGAGCTCAAGAGAGTTGCATGAAAGGTGATCCGGTTTGTGATCTCTCTCTGCTCCAGCATCCTCATCAATTTCTTCAATTCAGCCTCAATTTGGCGCCCAAAGAGAGAAGATTGGAAATCACTCCGCCTGACCCATTGATCTAAAATTGCAAAATCTCTTCTCTTCTGTTGCTGTTGGGTTGATAGGAAATGATGCAAAGAGAGAAGGTAGAAAAACTAATTATTGGGGGAATGGGAGACTCGCAGTGAGTCAGAAGACTTTGGGTCTCATTTTTATGTATTTTTTTTATAAGACACTAAGACAGGTGCCGTCTTCAGCTTTTTTTTTTTTAAATTAATGGTGCCTTCACAGCGATTATTGGGAATTCGTATCCTCTACATTAACTCAAAAGGGAATCTTTTGAGTTAATGCATCTGGACTATCCAATTCACTTTAAGATCCGTGCAAATTAGATCTGCACTAATATTAAAGGACATCTCTGTTAAAATCAGATAACCAGATTGGCTCCGTTTAATATCAGACGGCCGAGAGGCATTAACTCAAAAGATTCTCTTTTGAGTTAATGTAGAGGATACGTGTTCGATTATTGGAGGAGCTCTACTTGGCCTAAACAAATTAGTAAGAATACTAGGAGGGTAAATTTGTCATTTATCTTATTTAACTGTCCTTAGGGTGTCAACGGCTACAATACGGTCGGTTGGAGGCATTTTCATACTCGTACCCGTTATGATAATGACAAAAAATCTTCACTCTTACCCGTCTTTTTGAATACGGTACGGGTCGGGTAAACGGATAAAAAAGTACCATTGATATCCAATATGTGCTTTCGATAAAATATTTTTCAAAACAAGAAAAAAAAGAAAAAGAATAATAATGAATACAACTAATTTGTATTATGAAAATTTAATAAAATACAAAATTTTATTGTATCATATATCATCTTTATACAAATATATATCTATGTATATAATTTTATTTGTAAATTACAAATAATCTTATATGATAACAGGTAAGATAACGAAAAAAATCGTTATCTTTACCTGTACCCGATAAGCTAAACGAAAAGAAAATCTTATCCTTATCCGTATCTTCGGATACGATATGGGTCGGGTAAACGAATAAATGGGTTGCTGAAATATGTGGGTCCACGAAATGATTTCTTCAAGAGATATTTTTGTGATTTATCACTTAAAGAAAACTCAATGAGTCAATGGTACCGATGTTATTGTCAAATTACATCTATATGAGTGTCACCCCTTCATTGACATGCAAATTTATGACAAGCCATAGCAACTAGAAATATATATCAGTTCTCTCTTTTATATTTTTTTAATTAATTAATTATGATATGAAATTATGGTTTTGAATATGGGATGAATGTATTTCCATTAAATTAATTTACTTGATAACTATGACAATCGACATTATAATTTGTCAAAAATAAAATATAAAATAAAATTGTAGATCATGTTTTTGTCACGTAAATATACTATTGATCAAGTTTGGTGAAAATTCAAAATAATAATGAACTGCAAATAAAAATTAACAAAACAAAGTAGTTTAATTTTGAATTACTTGCTCCATCAGAAATCGGTTTCTAAATGCATAATTTTTGGTACTTGGAATATAGATGAACTTATTGTGCTACGGAAGAAGCTAAACTTGATTACTACATGAAGCTATTATATTATATTTGTACAGTTGAAAGCCCAAACTAATCGGGCCAGGCCGTCTATGTACGAGGGCCACTGAATGTAGCAGTTAGAAAAGAATCCATATTTGCTACCACCCAGAATAAGAATTCCCACAAAAAGTAACAAATAAAAGACGACAACAAATGTTGTGACATTAAAGAAATGATAATATAATTTATCTTCTCAAATAATTAAAATAAACTAAAATAAAGTAACAATTGAACAATTAAGAATTGTAGAGAATCAGTCTTTGATCTTGTGTAAGGCAATGCTATCCATGTGGGATGTCACAGGATCGAAATCCGGTTGAAAAATTCTTGTGGATATATAAAGTTAGGAAACTTTTCCCTCATTCTTACTCAAAAAAAGAAGAAAAAAGAAGAAGAAGATACTGTTCAGAATTGTATGATATCATTATGCCTGACTTGAGCAATGATATCTTCCTGACGAGTGACGAAGTTACTCAAGTCATAATAATTGTTCCATACATTTCTTTTTAATTTTTTCATTTTTTAGGTCTAGGGATCAGTTTGAGAAGGAGAGGATTGAGAGGACGGAGGGGAATAGAGGAGCGGCAGAGGTATCTTTACAAATGGATGCTCTAACAGCTGTACTGCCGATGGGCGGTCATCAGGATTCACTCTGACACATTGCGTGATGAAATCCTGTGCTTCTCTTGACAGATAATTAGGTATCGGTGGTTGCTCTCCCCTTCCTATCTTGAAGAAAGCATGTGTCTACAGTGTACATATAAAAATGACTAGTAAGTTACATGATGTCTGTTCAGCAGCAGTGTGAATTACTTCAGAAAATAAAAACATAAAACAAAAAACAGAGGGTCAATGAGAAAGAGTGTGCGAAAAGATTGTGCTTACCCATTCAATATTTGGATAAGGAATCTCGCGGGTTAACATTTCAAGTACAGTGCAACCCAAGCTCCAGATGTCTGCTTCTAGCCCGTAAGCTTTCTTAGGGTTTACAACCTGAAAATAAAAACGAAGAAGAGAACTCAATTGCACAAAAGATTTCGGCATCAGCTCTGACATTTGTTTTTCTTAATTCAAGAAAAGTTAAAGAGGTACAGGAGAATATCTAGTATATATGCATGAAACAAAAAGATTTTGCAGAACAGACCCTTCAAATATTTCCCAAATCTTGGAACTCAAAAGGCAAAAATTACCTCCGGAGCCATCCAATATACACTTCCTTTGACTGACTTCAGGATGTTAATCTTGGTCAACTGAGTTTAAATAATTAAATAAAATAATCACGTACTTAACCAACATCATTTATATTTAACAATCAATTGTTCAATACAGATAATCGGCAACATGCTGTAGTTATAAAGTGTCTACAAACCTCTTTTGCTAACCCAAAATCTGCGAGCTTCACAGATCCATTTGCTTTAACCAATATATTAGCACATTTTATATCCCTAAAAACCAAACATGAAAAGATTGTTCATAACATTCTAAGCGTAAAATTTCAGTACAGATCGGAGAAAAATAATGGGCTATTGGGTCTTGCAGGTCTTTTATAGAGTTATGATTTAGTATGGTGCCCACTACCTAAATTAAAAAACCCCAACCCTAGAGGGGATCAAACTAAAGAAATTGAATATAAATCAATTTTTTTTAAAATTGGAACATTTAATAATTTTAATTTTGTTACCTGTGAACTATGTCAATTTCATGAAGATACACCAACCCGTATAGTATTTGCCTTGTGTACTCCGATACTTGTGTATCTTGTAGATGGTACTTTTGGTACAATGATGCAAGAGAACCTTGTGTCATCATTTCTACAAAGATGTACAATTTTGATTCCTCCTGGTATAAAAGCACCAGTTAATTGAAAAATTTCCTCGAACATTGCACCATTGTAAAACATACAAAATAGAAACAATTATCTAAATTTACCTTGTGGGTTCCATAGTATTGAACTATATTTTCATGCTCAAACTGACTCAGAAAACGAATATCCTGATATTAGAAAAGCACGGAACATTTTAGGCTTGCAAATTGAGAATATATAAAAAGTCAACTACATATTGTATTTCCATTTGAAATTCAAAATTTTACACCGACCTGTTCCAATTGGGAGATACTTTGCTGAGCATTGATCTCTAGATCAATCAACACCTCTTTAACCGCAAAGAAAGATCCTTCACTGTATAAAGTGATAAAATACAATGTAAAAAACACAATTAGTGATTGAATCTCTTGTCCACACACCACACTTAAAAGTCATTCCTTTGCTACCAAGCCTATTATTGTCAGCTAAGTAATGTTCACATTAAATTCACCATTAATTGTGTGGAGTTGGTAATAACCCGTATCAGTACTGCGCTCGGACATACTTTCCCAAGCAACTTCATTTATATTATCTAAAGAAGAAAAGTTCAAATACAGACTTACTCGCTAATCCCCTCATAAACTGTGCCAAAGGACCCATCTCCCAGTTTTTGGCCCCTTACCCAAGAAGCGATGACCATGGTGTCAGTGGTAGAGCTCAACGCGTAGTCATCATTTACCGTGGACATGGTCTCAGTGGTAGAGCTCAACTCATAGTCATCATTTACCGTGGACAAAGAGCTTGACAAAATACCCTGTATGCAATGTGGTTTGTACAACCCAGTATAATTTAGAGGATAAATAGATTGCATCCATGACAACATGTAGGTAATAACATCATATGGCATGACTACCAAAAATTGTAATTCCAGAGTAGAATTACTGTTTGATGGCACTCTCATCAATTATCTAACAACAATATTATAAAATAATATGAACTATGAAGTACCTTGTAGTTTATTCCATGTTGCAAACACCACTCACTTAACCCGGGGCAATCAGAAACATCAACTTCGCAAGGTTCTGAGGGAAGCAACTCATCACCCAATACTCGCAATTTCCAACAGTTTGAAATCTGCAAACTTCTGAGTGAATCAAGGTTTGTCAACCCTAACAATGAGCAGCTCCTATACGAACCCACCCCTGCTCTCGTTGTCAATTCAAGAGAAGATTCCATAAACGAGCATAGGTTGTGACAATTATCGATGGAAAGTTTGACTAAGGATTTCAGCTTTTGTATTCCAGGTATAGATACTAGCTGATGGCATCGAGAAATTTCCAACTCTTCAATTTCTGATGGCAGAAACTCTGCTTTTAAGAATTGCAAACTCTCACATAAGGTAATATTCAAATACTTTAGTTTGCATAGGCTGCCAATCCATTCTGGAAATGTAATGCCACTGTAACCATCTATTTCTAGCTTGTTAAGATTAGAGTGAGGCTGGAGACTATCCATCACCGAAAAACAACTTTGATTCTCAAGAAATGTGTCCTGACTAATTTCAATGATCAACGAAGGTACAGTACTGTCAAATATGTCCCATCTGATATAATTGCCATTCCAGGATAATATCAAATGCTCCAAGTTACGCATACTCACAAGGTCAGCACATTTGACATCCATTAAATTGGATAAATTTCTCAATCCATGTAGAAAAAGAGTTCCTCCCAGATCGGGAAAAATCCTTTAACCATCCTATCGTCTTGCATGTGAGCTCCACCTTTAGTGTTTGAATTCCTACAAATTTGCTTAAGCTAGGTGGTAAATAACTCACACCTGTATAACTGATTTGCAGAGTTTGAAGATTTGTAAGGCTCCCCATGTCACTAGGAATCTCTTCAAGTAGGCCGGCACCAAATAAGACAGAGTTTCTTCGAAGTCTTTAATTGACAAACGGACTCGGGCAACGCCATGAGGTTACAATCATCAATTATCAGCTCTTCTAGGCTAATTAGATTTCCAATATTTGTTGGCAACTCTTCGAGCTTAGAATTCCAAAGAGTTAGATTTTGCAAGCTGTGAAGGGAGCATATGCATTCAGGTAGCATTTTTGAGCGCAGATCATTAAGTGAAAGATAACGAAGATGTTTTAAATTACCAACGGAGGAAAGATATTGCAATTTACAATCACGGGATCCATGTATTTCTAGAGCTCTTAATTTTGGAGCCATTGAAAGGTCAAAAGTACTGAAAAGTTTATTGACAAAAGATTCTGTAATGAGTGTTCGCAGAGCAGTGAACTTGTCAGAGGGAATAGGATCTATTAAGTTCACATCATCAGCTACATACAAATGGTACACTACATTAGGAAAAATTGGTAGCTTACTATCCTCAATTGAATAGCAACCATTTTCCGAATTAAGTCGTGCTAAATCATGAACTATATCATGCAACTTAAACTTTGGTCGAACGAAATAATCGCCCTCAGATATTCCTTCTGTTTCAAACAAGGACCTCTCATATAGCTGTTGTGCATATTCAAAACCAATTTTTTCTGCACTCTTGTTTCCTTTCGACTCAATCAATCCCTGGTACTTCCATAATTTCACCAAATATTCCACATTGTAGCAGTAATTTTTGGGAAACATGGAACAATATAGAAAACAAGGCTTTAAGTGTGTGGGAAGGCGTGAATAGGTTTATTTGAAGTGGTGGAAATATCTCATTTTTAACATTAGACTCCCATAGATCACTTTCTAAAATATCTCCCCAACTCTCTTCTTCTGCTTCATGCCTCAAAAGGCTAGCAATTGACTTCACGGCCAGGGGCAACATTCCACACTTCTTTATTATTTGCATCCCAATTTCTACCAACTTTGGGTTCTTATTATGTTCTTCTCCACCAAATGCATAATGCTCGAACAATTGCCAACATTGTTCAACAGACAAACCACCAAGGTTGAATGTTGATTTTGTTTGCATGATTCGCGCGACATGATCGTTCCTTGTAGTAACTAGAATTTTTGCAAATGCTGCTGACATAAAAGGAGCCCGAAATGAATCCCAAAGACTCTTTTTCTCATTCCAGACATCATCGAGGACCAAAAGTACCCTTTTCCTACATATCTCCTTTCGAATTTTATCTTGCAAAGCACTCAAATTTGTAAGATGGCACTCATTTCCTGTTATAGACTCCACTAATTCTTTGGTGAGCCTTTCAACATTGAAATCCTCTGATACACATATCCACCCAACTTTATCAAACCTTTGTCGGATTCTTTCATCATTATAGGCAAGTTGTGCAAGGGTTGTTTTGCCAATGCCCCCCATGCCCACAATTGTCACCACCGAAACAATATCACGTTCTAAGGACAACAAATCAATTAGTTTCTCCTTTTCCCTCTCTCGACCAAAGATATTCGACTCAACTACAAAGTGGCTAGTTGGAACTATTTGCAATTCATTGTTGCAGCGTTTGGGTCCATCTCCCTCTGACAATTGAAGTGCTATCCGATCATTTGCAATCTCATCAAATCTACTCCTTATTTGCTTAATTTGATCGAGCATGCCGTAAGGAACCTGGAAAGTTATTATAATTACCTTGAGAGTGTATGACCTACTATAATGTTCCATGTACATAGTTAATACTAGTTATATATTACAGATGTTTGCTAGATATTCACTGTCTGCAATACTTGTTATATATGAACCTGATAGTAAGACAATAGAGTAAAAAATATTTAATAAGTTACCCGAATTAGCATCATTTTACGAGAATCTGGTGGAGAAGCATCTCTTGACTCAACTTGCGCCCGTAAGACTTCATAGTGGTACTCACCCAGTACATCCTCTGCATCGTACGCAACTGTCTTGATCTCCTTCAACCAGAGCTTGACTGACGAGTCTGTGATCTCCCTCTGCTCCGCATCGTACAGCGTGGCCTTGATCCGCTCCAACATCCTCATCAATTTCTTTAATTCAGCTTCAATTTGGTTGTTTTGATCTAATGGAGGAGAGGAGGAAGAAGACGGAGTTTGTGCAGATGCAACGACAACAGGTAGCAATTTGGCACCCAAAGAGAGAAGGTTGGAAATCACTCCACCAAGACCCATGGATCTAAAATTGCAAAGTTATCTTCTGTTAGGTTGATATGAAACGATGCAAACAGAGAAGGTAGAAAAACTAATTAGTGGGGAAGAGGGAGACTCAGAGAAGACTGCGAATAAACGCTCATTAAATAAATGCATTTTTATATACTTTTTATAAGACAAGTGTCCGTCTTCAGTTTTTTTGTAATTTTTATAAGACAAGAATCCAGCTAGCATGATATTGATATCATATGACATCAACTTCAAAATTTTATTAGATAGACTTCAAACGACTAATCTCAACGGTTCAAACTGATTTATTGTCTGAGTGATACATTGACATGCAAAATTTACTTTTTTCGAGTTATATTAGTACCAAGTCAAACGGTCAAAAATGTTGAAGAATGAATGCATGAAAATTAACTTAAAAACTCCCACATACTTGGTACTAAATAAATTCAAAAATATATAAATTTGACATGTAAACGCACAACTAATAAAGTAGAATGTTTGAATGGTTTGGATTCATTGTTCGAAGTCTATTATATAGATATTGGAGTTGGTGTTAGATAGGCTGAAATGTACGGATCTCATACTAACCAGACTCTTTTGTAAAGAATGTGCATGTTGAATAAAATAGATAGGAGCCGTGAAGAATTTCATTGTTTCTATTTTTTGACATATAACTGTTTTTTTTCACATATTTAATTCTCAATTTAATTTTTAATCAAATATAAATAGTAATATTTTGTAAAATATTTTGTATAAATTTTGTATAAAAAGTAAACATTTCGTATAAATAGTAATACTTTGTAAAATTTTGCAAATCATTGTAAAACACATGTCACATGGGCAACCAAAATATCTTCTAACGCGCCAAAGAAATTTCGTACCCTCATAAAGTGTGTGGGCCACAGATTGATTCCTGTACAGTGTGTGGGCCCAGGAAAATATCTGGTGAAGGCGCCAAGAAAATATATATCATCCTAAGAGTTTCTGGGCCTAATAATATTACTAAAAAAATTGTACCTTGTTTTACCAATTTTAAAAATATAGAAAAGTAAAAATTTTGGTCGGATCAAAATAAATTTTTCTTCCAGATATTGGGTCTCTTCAAATGACTATGTTCTCAATTAGGGGTGAGTAAATTGCTCACAACTCGTAACTCGCTCATAACTCGCTCGCTAAATGCTCATTAACAACTCCTCATTAGCAACTCGCTATAACTCGCTCATTAACTTAATGAGCCGAGCATGAGCATACCCCCAACTCGCTCATTAGCTCATTAAGAAATTAGTTACACAAATTCTGCCACATCTAATCTCTAGAATTGATAATGGTATTAAGTAACTTAGTATTAATACATATTAGATATATACAGTATGGTACTAGGTTGGCTTCTGATATATTCATGAGCTATTCTTATTCATTTTGTTACTGTAAGTATATTCCTAAGCTATTCTTATTCATTCATATTAGGCATATTACAGTATGGTACTGGGTTAGTATACTTCTAAATTATGTTAGTATATTCATTCATTTGTGTTAGTACTATCCATTTCTGTCGTATATCCATTCATTTTGTTACGTTTGTATATTTTTAAATTATACATTTTTATTATTCTTTTGATAATGCAAATTGTAGGTACGTGACCAAACCGTGAGAACGACAAGAAAATAGTTTGTTTTGATTTGTTAATTGCTTATGGACAATTTTATGTTAAATATGTACTCGTTTATTTGCTAGGACAATTTTTTGTTAACTTGCGTATGGGACAATTTTGTTAAATTCTATAAATGAAATTAGTTTTTGAAATGAGTATTTTAAACAACTCGGTAATTCGCTCGGCAACTCGCTCATTAACAACATGCTCATTAATAACTCGCTCATTAACAACTCGCTCTAACTCGCTCATTAACAACTTGCTCATTAAGCTAATGAGCCGAGCATGAGCATACCCCAACTCGCTCATGCTCGCTCATTAATCACCCCTATTCTCAATTGAATGGACAGTTATTGAACAACAATTAGATTCAAACCTCAATCTACCCTCACTTGCAAAATAATTGAACAAAATACATTTTTTTTATTTTATTTTATTGACAAAATACATTTATTTTACTGACAAAATAATTGATAAAATTAATTTATATTGATAAAATAAAATTCCCAGATTGTCAGAATAAACCCCAAAATTACTTTTATTTTTACAGTATAGAAAAGGGTCACTTTTTAAGTTTAACAATTTGATTTCCTGGTTAATTAATGACTATCTCTTATTTCAAAGTTCATGTATCAATTTTGCAATGCTTTTAGCTTTTGGGTTTTCATGTGTTAAGACTGAAATTAGAGGCTGCCCTCAGTACCCTCATGTTAATATCTTCCCATAAACAATTCTCCAAGATGGTTGTTATCCGTCAGTTGTATAGACTCAATCTCATCTCTGATGGAATCTGTAAGAAAAGAAAACCAAGTAACAAAAGAAAAA
>JAJGRW010000759.1:88813-191313 GCA_025461045.1 Carex parvula
GTCTGTGACTTGTGTAAGGCAATGCTATCCATGTGGGATGTCACAGGATCGAAATCCGGTTGAAAAATTCTTGTGGATATATAAAGTTAGGAAACTTTTCCCTCATTCTTACTCAAAAAAAGAAGAAAAAAGAAGAAGAAGATACTGTTCAGAATTGTATGATATCATTATGCCTGACTTGAGCAATGATATCTTCCTGACGAGTGACGAAGTTACTCAAGTCACAATAATTGTTCCATACATTTCTTTTTCTTTTTTTTCAGTTTTTCATTTTTTAGGTCCAGGGATCAGTTTGAGAAGGAGAGGATTGAGAGGACGGAGGGGAATAGAGGAGCGGCAGAGGTATCTTTACAAATGGATGCTCTAACAGCTGTATTGCCGATGGGCGGTCATCAGGATTCACTCTGACACATTGCGTGATGAAATCCTGTGCTTCTCTTGACAGATAATTAGGTATCGGTGGTTGCTCTCCCCTTCCTATCATGAAGAGAGCATGTGTCTACAGTGTACATATAAAAATGACTAGTAAGTTACATGATGTCTGTTCAGCAGCAGTGTGAATTACTTTAGAAAATAAAAACATAAAACAAAAAACAGAGGGTCAATGAGAAAGAGTGTGCGAAAAGATTGTGCTTACCCATTCAATATTTGGAAAAGGAATCTCGCGGGTTAACATTTCAAGTACAGTGCAACCCAAGCTCCAGATGTCTGCTTTTAGCCCGTAAGCTTTCTTAGGGTTTACAACCTGAAAATAAAACGAAGAAGAGAACTCAATTACACAAAAGATTTCTGCATCAGCTCTGACATTTGGTTTTCTTAATTCAAGAAAAGTTAAAGAGCTACAGGAGAATATCTAGTATATATGCATGATCATGAAACAAAAAGATTTTGCAGAACAGACCCTTCAAATATTTCCCAACTTTTTGAACTCAAAAGGCAAATATTACCTCCGGAGCCATCCAATATACACTTCCTTTGGTTGACTTCAGGATGTTAATCTTGGTCATCTGAGTTTGAATAATTAAATAAAATAATCACGTACTTAACCAACATCATTTATATTTAACAATCAATTGTTCAATACAGATAATCGGCAACATGCTGTAGTTATAAAGTGTCTACAAACCTCTTTTGCTAACCCAAAATCTGCGAGCTTCACAGATCCATTTGCGTTAACCAATATATTAGCACATTTTATATCCCTAAAAACCAAACATGAAAAGATTGTTCATAACATTCTAAGCATACAACTTCAGTACAGATCGGAGAAAAATAATGTGCTATTGGGTCTTGCAGGTCTTTTATAGAGTTATGATTTAGTATGGTGCCCACTACCTAAATTAAAAAACCCCAACCCTAGAGGGGATCAAACTAAAGAAATTGAATATAAATCAATTTTTTTTTAAATTGGAACATTTAATAATTTTAATTTTGTTACCTGTGAACTATGTTACTTTCATGAAGATACACCAACCCGTATAGTATTTGCCTTGTGTACTCCGATACGTGTGTATCTTGTAGATGGTACTTTTGGTACAATGATGCAAGAGAACCTTGTGTCATCAGTTCTACAAAGATGTACAATTTTGATTCCTCCTGGTATAAAAGCACCAGTTAATTTAAAAATTTCCTCGAACATTGCACCATTGTAAAACATACAAAATAGAAACAATTATCTAAAATTTACCTTGTCGGTTCCATAGTATTGAACTATATTTTCATGCTCAAACTGACTCAGAAAACGAATCTCCTGATATTAGAAAAGCACAGAACATTTTAGGCTTGCAAATTGAGAATATATAAAAAGTCAACTACATATTGTATTTCCATTTGAAATTCAGAATTTTACACCGACCTGTTCCAATTGGGAGATACTTTGCTGAGCATTGATCCCTCGATCAATCAACACCTCTTTAACCGCAAAGAAAAATCCTTCACTGTATAAAGTGATAAAATACAATGTAAAAAACACAATTAGTGATTGAATCTCTAGTCCACAAACCACACTTAAAAGTCATTCCTTTGCTACCAAGCCTATTATTGTCAGCTAAGTAATGTTCACATTAAATTCACCATTAGTTGTGTGGAGTTGGTAATAACCCGTATCAGTACTGCGCTCGGATTCCCAAGCAACTTCATTTATATTATCTAAAGAAGAAAAGTTCAAATACAGACTTACTCGCCAATCCCCTCATAAACTGTGCCAAAGGACCCACCTCCCAGTTCTTGGCCCCTCATCCAAGAAACGATGACCATGGTGTCAGTGGTAGAGCTCAATGCGTAGTCATCATTTACCGTGGACATGGTCTCAGTGGTAGAGCTCAACTCGTAGTCATCATTTACCGTCGACAAAGAGCTTGACAAAATACCCTGTATGTAATATGGTTTGTACAACCCAGTATAATTTAGAGGATAAATAGATTGCATCCATGACAACATGTAGGTAATAACATCATATGGCATGATTACCAAAAAATGTAATTCCAGAGTAGAATTACTGTTTGATGGCATTCTCATCAATTATCTAGCAACAATATTATAAAAGAATATGAACTATGAAGTACCTTGTAGTTTATTCCATGTTGCAAGCACCACTCACTTAACCCAGGGCAATCAGAAACATCAACTTTGCAAGGTTCTGAGGGAAGAAACTCATCATCCAATACTCGCAATTTCCAACAGTTTGAAATCTGCAAACTTCTGAGTGAATCAAGGTTTGTCAACCCTAACAATGAGCAGCTCCTATATGAACCCACCCCTGCTCTCGTTGTCAATTCAAGAGAAGGATCCATAAACGAGCATAGGTTGTGACAATTATCGATGGAAAGTTTGACTAAGGACTTCAGCTTTTGTATTCCAGGTATGGATACTAGCTGATGGCATCGAGAAATTTCCAACTCTTCAATTTCTGATGGCAGAAACTCTGCTTTTAAGAATTGCAAACTCTCACATAAGGTAATATTCAAATACTTTAGTTTGCATAGGCTGCCAATCCATTCTGGAAATGTAATGCCACTGTAACCATCTATTTCTAGCTTGTTAAGATTAGAGTGAGGCTGGAGACTATCCATCACTGAAAAACAACTTTGATTCTCAAGAAATGTGTCCTGACCAATTTCAATGATCAACACAGGTACACTGTCAAATATGTCCCATCTGATATAATTGCCATTCCAGGATAATATCAAATGCTCCAAGTTACGCATACTCACAAGGTCAGCACATTTGACATCCATTAAATTGGATAAATTTCTCAATCCATGTAGAAAAAGAGTTCCTCCCAGATCGGGAAAATCCTTTAACCATCCTATCGTCTTGCATGTGAGCTCCACCTTTAGTGTTTGAATTCCTACAAATTTGCTTAAGCTAGGTGGTAAATAACTCACACCTGTTTAACTGATTTGCAGAGTTTGAAGATTTGTAAGGCTCCCCATGTCACTAGGAATCTCTTCAAGTAGGCCGCACCAAATAAGACAGAGTTTCTTCGAAGTCTTTAATTGACAAAGGGACTCGGGCAACGCCATGAGGTTACAATCATCAATTATCAGCTCTTCTAGGCTAATTAGATTTCCAATATTTGTTGGCAACTCTTCGAGCGTAGAATTCCAAAGAGTTAGATTTTGCAAGCTGTGAAGGGAGCATATGCATTCAGGTAGCGTTTTTGAGCACAGTTCATTAAGTGAAAGATAACGAAGATGCTTCAAATTACCAACGGAGGAAAGAAATTCCAATTTACAATCACGGGATACCCGTATTTCTAGTGCTCTTAATTTTGGCGCCATTGAAAGGTCAAAAGTACTAAACAAGTTTATAACAGAAGAGACTGTAATAAGTGTGCGCAGAGCAGTTAACTTGTCAGAAGGAATAGGATCTATTAAGTTCACATAATCAGCTACATACAAATGGTACAACACATTAGGAAAAATTGGTAGCTTACTATCCACAATTGAATAGCAACCATTTTCCGAATTAAGTTGTGCTAAATCATGAACAATATCATGCAACTTAAACTTTACGAAATCATTCCTTTCAGATATTCCTTCTGTTTCAAACAAGGACCTCTCATATAGCTGTTGTGCATATTCAAAACCAATTTTTTCTGCACTCTTGTTTCCTTTCGACTCAATCAATCCCTGGTACTTCCATAATTTCACCAAATATTCCACATTGTAGCAGTAATTTTTGGGAAACATGGAACAATATAGAAAACAAGGCTTTAAGTGTGTGGGAAGGCGTGAATAGGTTATTTGAAGTGGTGGAAATATCTCATTTTTAACATTAGACTCCCATAGATCACTTTCTAAAATATCTCCCCAACTCTCTTCTTCTGCTTCGTGCCTCAAAAGGCTAGCAATTGACTTCACGGCCAGGGGCAACATTCCACACTTCTTTATTATTTGCATCCCAATTTCTACCAACTTTGGGCTCTTATTATGTTCTTCTCCACCAAATGCATAATGCTCGAACAATTGCCAACATTGTTCAACAGACAAACCACCAAGGTTGAATGTTGGTTTTGTTTGCATGATTCGCGCGACATGATCGTTCCTTGTAGTAACTAGAATTTTTGCAAATGCTGCTGACATAAAAGGAGCCCGAAATGAATCCCAAAGAATCTTTTTCTCATTCCAGACATCATCGAGGACCAAAAGTACCCT
Organism: Carex parvula; assembly: GCA_025461045.1. NCBI lineage: Eukaryota > Viridiplantae > Streptophyta > Magnoliopsida > Poales > Cyperaceae > Carex > Carex parvula. Next base: position 93,472 of record JAJGRW010000759.1, read on the forward strand.
TTTCCTACATATCTCCTTTCGAATTTTCTCTTGCAAAGTACTCAAATTTGTAAGATGGCACTCATTTCCTGTTATAGACTCCACTAATTCTTTGGTGAGCCTTTCAACATTGAAATCCTCTGATACACATATCCACCCAACTTTATCAAACCTTAGTCGGATTCTTTGATCATTATAGGCAAGTTGTGCAAGGGTTGTTTTACCAATGCCCCCCATGCCCACAATTGTCACCACCGAAACAAAATCACATTCTAAGGACAACAAATCAATTAGTTTCTCCTTTTCCCTCTCTCGACCAAAGATATTCGACTCAACTACAAAGTGGCTAGTTGGAACTATTTGCAATTCATTGTTGCAGCATTTGGGTCCATCTCTCTCTGACAATTGAAGTGCTATCCGATCATTTGCAATCTCATCAAATCTACTCCTTATTTGCTTAATTTGATCGAGCATGTTGTATGGAACCTGGAAAGTTATTATAATTACCTTGAGAGTGTATGACCTACTATAATGTTCCATGTACATAGATAATACTAGTTATATATTACAGATGTTTGCTAGATATTCACTGTCTGCAATACTTGTTATATATGGACTCATCATATATAACAAATGTCCAGCTGGTACCTTGTTATATATGGCTCTACGTGAACCTGATAGTAAGACAATTGAGTAAAAAAATAAAAAATATTTAATAAGTTACCTGAATTAGCATCATTTTACGAGAATCTGGTGGAGAAGCATCTCTTGACTCAACTTGCGCCCGTAAGACTTCATAGTGGTACTCACCCAGTACATCCTCTGCATCGTACGCAACTGTCTTGATCTCCTTCAACCAGAGCTTGACTGACGAGTCTGTGATCTCCCTCTGCTCCGCATCGTACAGCGTGGCCTTGATCCGCTCCAACATCCTCATCAATTTCTTTAATTCAGCTTCAATTTGGTTGTTTTCATCTACTGGAGGAGAGGAGGAAGAAGACGGAGTTTGTGCAGATGCAACGACAACAGGTAGCAATTTGGCACCCAAAGAGAGAAGGTTGGAGATCACTCTGCCGAGACCCATGGGTCTAAAATTGCAAAGTTATCTTCTGTTAGGTTGATATGAAACGATGCAAACAGAGAAGGTAGAAAAACTAATTAGTGGGGAAGAGGGAGACTCAGAGAAGACTGCGAATAAACGCTCATTAAATAAATGCATTTTTATATACTTTTTATAAGACAAGTGTCCGTCTTCAGTTTTTTTGTAATTTTTACAAGACAAGAGTCAAGCTAGTATGATATTGATATCATATGATATCAACTTCAAAATTTATTTGATAGACTTCAAACGACAAATCTCAACGGTTCGAACTGATTTACTGTCTGAGTGATACATTGACATGCAAATTTACTTTTTTCGAGTTATATTAGTACCAAGTCAAGCGGTCAAAAATGTTGAAGAATGAATGCATGAAAATTAACTTAAAAACTCCCACATACTTGGTACTAAATAAATTCAAAAAAATATAAATTTGACATGTAAACACACAACTAATAAAGTAGAATGTTTGAACGGTTTGGATTCATTGTTCGAAATCTATTATATAGATATTGAAGTTGGTGTTATATAGGCTGAAATGTACGGATCTCATACTAACTAGACTCTTTTGTAAAGAATGTGCATGTTGAATAAAATAGATAGGAGCCGTGAAGAATTTCATTCTTTCTATTTTTTGACATATAACTGTTATTTTTTTACATATTTAATTCTCAATTTAATTTTTAATCAAGTATAAATAGTAATATTTTGTAAAATATTTTGTATAAATTTTGTATAAAAAGTAAACATTTCGTATAAATAGTATTACTTTGTAAAATTTTGCAAATCATTGCAAAACACATGCCATATGGGGAACGAAAATATCTTCTAACGCGCCAAAGAAATTTCGTACCCTCATAAAGTGTGTGGGCCACAGATTGATTCCTTTACAGTGTGTGGGCCCAGGAAAATATCTGGTGAAGGCGCCAAGAAAATATATATCATCCTAAGAGTTTCTGGGCCTAATAATATTACTAAAAAAAATTGTACCTTGTTTTACCAATTTTAAAAATATAGAAAAGTAAAATTTTGGTCGGATCAAAATAAATTTTACTTCCAGATATTGGGTCTCTTCAAATGACTATGTTCTCAATTAGGGGTGAGTAAATTGCTCACAACTCGTAACTCGCTCATAACTCGCTCGCTAAATGCTCATTAACAACTCGCTCATTAGCAACTCGCTATAACTCGCTCATTAACTTAATGAGCCGAGCATGAGCATACCCCAACTCGCTCATTAGCTCATTAAGAAATTAGTTACACAAATTCTGCCACATCTAATCTCTAGAATTGATAATGGTATTAAGTAACTTAGTATTAATACATATTAGATATATACAGTATGGTACTAGGTTGGCTTCTGATATATTCATGAGCTATTCTTATTCATTTTGTTACTGTAAGTATATTCCTAAGCTATTCTTATTCATTCATATTAGGCATATACAGTATGGTACTGGGTTAGTATATTTCTAAATTATGTTAGTATATTCATTCATTGTGTTAGTATATCCATTCTGTTAGTATATCCATTCATTTTGTTACTGTTTGTATATTTTTAAATTATACATTTTTATTATTCTTTTGATAATGCAAATTTGTAGGTACGTGACAAACCGTGAGAACGACAAGAAAATAGTTTGTTTGATTTTGTTAATTTGCTTATGGATAATTTTATGTTAAATTATGTACTGTTTAATTTGCTTATGGACAATTTTTTGTTAAACTTGCTTATGGACAATTTGTTAAATTCTATAAATGAAAATTAGTTTTTGAATGATGTATTTTAAACAACTCGGTAATTCGCTCGGCAACTCGCTCATTAACAACTCGCTCTAACTCGCTCATTAACAACTTGCTCATTAAGCTAATGAGCCGAGCATGAGCATACCCCAACTCGCTCATGCTCGCTCATTAATCACCCCTATTCTCAATTGAATTGGACAGTTATTGAACAACAATTAGATTCAAACCTCAATCTACACTCACTTGCACAGTTATTTAACAATAATTTATTTTATTGACAAAATATATTTATTTTACTGACAAAATAATTCACAAAAATAATTTATATTGATCAAATAAAATTCCCAGATTGTCAGAATAAACCAAAATTACTTTCATTTTTACAGTATAGAAAAGGGTCGCTTTTTAAGTTTAACAATTTGATTTCTTGGTTAATTAATGACTATTTTTTTATTTCAAAGTTCATGTATCAATTTTGCAATGCTTTTAGCTTTTGGGTTTTCATGTGTTAAGACTGAAATTAGAGGCTGCCCTCAGTACCCTCATGTTAATATCTTCCCATAAACAATTCTCCAAGATGGTTGTTATCCGTGAGTTGTATAGATTCAATCTCATCTCTGATGGAATCTGTAAGAAAAGAAAACCAAGTAACAAAAGAAAAAAAACAAATTATTTTTAACTGCATTTAAAATAAGTACGGTATAAATAAGTATTTTAAAATATGACCGAATATGCGGAGCATTTAAAATAATTTGTAAATTAAAACTAAGGGATAATCCTGAGCATTTAAAATAAATCACACTTACGAATGGATATTTCATTCCCAAGTAATAAATAAAAGAGTAAAGGAACTTTTATAAAACCAATATAATTCAGCTATAAGCTTTAAAAAAATTCAAGATAAGTATGAACTTTTCCTTATGATTAAGAAATATAAGAAAATTAGAAGAAAATAGAAAACTATATTGGGGCTTGATGAATAACTGAAATTAGCAAAATCCATCAAAAATATGTGAGGTAAGTAAATCTTCCGATGTCCATTAGTAATTATTTATGTAGGGTATGTTTGGTTAAAAACGAAGGCCCTATGCTTATTCCGGAGGATAAAAATATTTCTTTTGATAGAAGACGACACAACATGATTCTGATGTGGTTGGACTTACTAAATAAGAGGAGAAGAGGCCACCAAGCCAACCGAGATACACAAGAAAGACAGAACAGAGCCGCTCGAGATGCACGAGGTAGTTAATTTTTTTTTACTAATCAATTTCAACTTTTAATAAAATATTGAAACAATCAGATTTAACAGTCACTATTTCAAAATTTGCAGGTTGAGAGTCTATCAATGGATTGGATATTTATCTAGTTTTAATTGTATTCATAAAAACGTTGTTTATTTTTTATTTACGTATTTGTAATGTACTCGTGAGAACATTAGCATTATATTGTTCTATTGTATGCTTCTTTATATGGCTCCTTTATATTTATTAGTAATGTTTCTTTATATTTGATCAAACAAACGAACAAAAATTTCAGATTAAACGACATTTGAAACAAAAACAATTAAACAACTTTAAAAACAAAAATAATCAAACACATTTCTGATAAAAAAATAGAAAAGAAGAGGGTCCACACCGGTGTTGTGTGGACCCATTTCAGGGCCCACACCGGTATTGTGCGGTATCCCTGAAATAGATCCGCACAACACCGGTGCGGCCATGGTGAATTTCGAAATTTCCAAAAATGGTAATTTTTTTTTATTTTTAAAGTGTGGTATAAATAAAAATATCGGTTCTAAAATATATGGGCAAGGAATATATCATGTGAGGTGCCGACAAAATATCATACGTGGGCCAAAGATGACTAATATTAGTGATCTCTTTAATATTTAAAAAAAATAAAGTGACATAAGGTGATCACTTTATTACTTGGTAGTGGAAGCGGTGGTCATAGAGATCACTTTATTTAAAAAAAGTATATATATTGGGGAAATTAATCTGGGAATTCTGATGGGATCGAAATAACAGGTTCCTGTTATTTCCAAAGAATAACAACAGATTTATTTCCATATATTGGAGCGTGACATATCAACTGACGACAAGATAATATCTATATATATATATATGTGTGCGCATACCATGCATGCTTTTTCAAATTCAAACATATGAAAAAAAATGGTCCGATCAAATCATTTTAATTTTTTCCAAATGCTAGGACTCTTCAATTGATTTTTTGGTGATATTGATGTCTCATATTTTGAACAGGGCATTTGTTATGTTGAATCTCTTTGGCAGAGCCCAAGGCCCAAACTAAAGTGAAGACAGGCTTGCTTTTGTTCAATCACTTATAAAAGCAAACTATACTTATAAAACTATACTAAAGTGAAGACAGAGCCCAAGGCCCAAACTATACTTATAAAAGTGGCAAAGCCCAAGGCCTAAACTGTCGTTATCTGATTTAGAATTTGATTTTCCAAAGCTTTAGTTGTATTTCCCTTCAGTGTAGTATTAAATTAAGAGCACCTAAAGCCTTTAATTGTACCCCAAATTCTTATTATTTTGCATAAAATCCTTTTTTGTAGAGAATTAGTTTGATAGTTTTCGTGATATTATAAATATAAATGTGGCATAAATTGATTAAATACATAAACAAACATACACAACGCACTGTAAAAATATAATTTAATTCTTACATAGAGCTACAGTACCAACTTCATCCAATTTCATTCACAGCTTTTCTTCAACTTTTGGAATCTTTAATCTTCTTTCGGCCTGATTCTTTTTGCACAAATTTTTTTCCTGTTGAGTGTAAGGACAGGGCCCATTTTGAACTTTCAAGGGATTTTATTTTGTTATTTGTACTCGAGATGTATTGCTTGAGACATCAATATGGACTAATCAACCATCAATAAGAACAACATGGATATATAGAATCAAAGAAGGTGGATGAATTTCACTTGCAAATGAACCTTAATTTGTGAAACCAGGTATAACTAGGGGTGCAAACGGATCGGATAATGTCGGACCATATCGGGATCCATATCTGAAAATTTGATACGGATATCCGATATCTGAATATTCATGCGGATACGTATACAAATATGGTTTTGAATTTTAATTATCTGTATCCAAATAATAGATATATATCATGTAGTTTAATATATATTATAAAAATATTTATGTATATGTCTATGGATATCCGATATCCGATCCGTATCCATATGTATCCATCTAATATCCGATCCGTATCAGTATCTGAAAATTAAAAGCGGATATGAATATGGTTTAACCACTATCGGATCAGTATCTGATCCGTTTGCACCCCTAGGTATAAACCATGGAGGACACTTTATAATTATAGTTTCAAAATACATCACGACACTTTGTTTCCATTAAAAAGATTGAGTTTATCTCACTATTACATACATAAAATCTGAGTAACAATTAATTTATATCAAATCCAACAATTCTTCAAATATGACGAAAAATGGTCGATGGAAACTGTACTAGCAACAATATTATCAAATATTTCCATCGATTTCCAACAAATTCAATATATAACAATATGCAATTTCAAGGAAGCATCATTTCCGGCATCTTAAACAACCTTCTCCGCTACTTTGTACGAATCCCAATGCGGCACTTTCTGACTGAAAAACTTCCCCAGGACCTTGTCATCTAACACAGAGACGGCATCACCCGAGTTGATGCAACGCGGTGTTTTGTACTGGTTGACAGATGAGCCTCTTGACAAACAAAAATCCATCAAAGCATCAAATGCCCCATTACGAACCACCCGTATTTCCAGCGGCCCAATCGATCTGTCTTGACTCCTGCCGCGCCGATATATCGAGTCCAAGCAGCTCTCAACTACATGACAACATTCCTCCAGCACTTTAGGATCGAGAAGGACCTCGAGTTCTTTGGAGGTACCAGTGCAGGTGGCAGGGATCAGTTCCCAAAAGAGTACGTAGTGTCCAGGGAGGGAGGAAGTGTCGGGAAAAGAGGTGAAGTCAGAAAGAAAGAGAGAGAGTTGTGAGAGGAGAGGTTTGGTAGCAGAGATGGCTTTGAGGAGGTCTTCTTCAGTGGTCTTGTCGGTGTCGATGCTCAGCACGACATCGCGACGACGGACAAATTTGAATTGTGGTGCAGCATTGTAGAACCCTGTCACCTTTAGGATGTCACCAACTCTGTACCGGTACAGACCTGAATATGGCCAAAACATGACTCTTGTCAGTAGATGTTTGACACTCCTTAATTATAATTAACAAGGAATGTCTATATGTTTGACACTCCATCTTACTTTCATATTTTACATCTCGTTTGGTAGTTTAAGTCATGGATTAATTAAATGAATCCATAAGGAGCGAGATGTTCGAAATTGAACCTATGTCTTTGATAGTGGATCTTATAGGTGGAGTAAGTATGGAGTAAATTAATCCAACTAAAGAGGTGGAGTAACTTACTCCGGATTAACTCACCTGCAAAGTGTGGAGTAAGGGGTTTAGTACTCCACAACCAAACATGATCAATATGTAAATGTAGCTTATTGGTTAGAATTCTATTTTGATATTTTGATCTTTCTGCATCAAATACCATTATAATGAAAGGCATGCTCTACGAATGGGTACATTATCAACTAAATAAATAAATACCTTGAGTCTAAGTGTATAAAATTTATAAATTAAAGAATAATATTGTATCAAGTGGTAGCTTATATATGATGACCTTCAGTCAAGTGTAAGTGGAAATCAATTGTAGTTATTCAATAATTTCTAAGACCTGGGGTTAGCATATGCAAGCTGCATTTATAAAAAAGGTCTTTTCCTTCTAAACAATGTAGTTGCAGCTAATGAAATCTTGAATTTTGTAAAAGTGCAAAAATAATAAAGTATTTTTCTCAAAATTGATTTTGAGAAAATTTATGATAGAATAAACAGGCAGTATATACATGAGTTATTACATTTTTTTTTCATTAAAGAGTTCCGGTACACTCCAACATCTTGTAGGTGCTATTTTAAAGAATTCAACATGCATCTAACCGAATAGAGATGAAGACTTACGCCACTGCACTAAGCCCGCGATTTACATGAGTTACTACTTAGTAGAGGATTTCATATCACTTGGGTTAAATGGTTTATGCTATTGTTTGGTTCTCAAAATAGCATCGATTGGAATGCACAACAACAAAGTAGGCACTTTTCGCGAGGGAGAAAACGCATTTATGACGGACTCCGTCGCGAAAAGTACCGTCGCAAATAGAAAAAGCACGTTTATGACGGTTCTCCGTCGCGAAATGTCATTTTTTATCCTCGTGAAAAGTGCCAGTCTTTTGTAGTGATGGTAAATTATCTTGTTAATTTTAGATGTAATAGAGCATTAGACAAGGCGACCATCTGTCTCTCTGTATCTTTAAAATAGTCCAAGGAGTAGATGCTGATGTGATTTTGGGGCTTGATTTCTCTCTAGAGGATAATAAAAACTAGTTAATTTTCATTATGCCGATGATATAATAGGGCAAAACCAAACTTTTTTTTTTCAGTTTTTCAAAATACAACCGAACCAACTTAATTAAAATGGTAAACCGGATAAGATTCGAACCGTTTAAACCGAATTAAATTTAAGTTTGTTCGGTTGAACCTAATAAGAGTGATTAAGTTTCAAAAAGTCAAAACTCAATACATACACTAATACATTAATAATTTCAAAATAAAAAAATTCAAGATAACTTTACAAACGTTATTCCGATCCATACAAAATATGTACAGTTCTAAAATATGGAGACCAAAATGGAAGCAAGGAAATTTGAACTACTATAGTTTGTCAGTTTATTCAATTCAAAACAGAACGATCAACTCAAACAAAAAAAAAAACGATCCCTTTGAACCGAAAATTTGATCTATTTAAAATAAAATATTCTAGTTCGGTTAAAAACCAAACAAACCGAACCGTTGGTACAGCCCTATCCCCAAGTAATTTTGAATCCATTAAATGAGCTCTCTTGGGTTTTGAGGCTTTATCTGGTATCAGGATAACTTTAATAAAACATTATTAATTCTCTTGAATTTGCCGGAGGAGAATTAAAGGACACATGTTGGTAGAGGCGCTCTTCTCAATAGGGAGGTATAGTTGATTTATGGTTGTTTTCTATAGGTATATAGTGGATAAAGTAGGATCTAAATTGCAACATTGAAAAGTTGCGTTGGTTTCTATAGAAGGCATAGTAACTTTACTAATTTATGTCCTCTCTATTGATCTTCTATACACACTTTCTCTATAAGATGCCTTGCAAGGTGGTTAAACAAATAGACAGGATTATATATAGATTTCTATAACAAGGAGTTCGAGGAGAAAAAAATGTGCACCACTAATTGGAAGAAAGTGTATATGGAAGAGCAACATGGTTTTTTGGGTATTAAATTTGGTTGAGATTATTCAAACACTTTTTGTCAAATGGTAATATAAATTCAACGATCCTGCTTAGTGACCAGTTGGAGGACATAATCATTTGGAGATGAGACCCAAAAGCTAAGTAATTAGCTCTGAATCTTTATACACATGGCTGTATATTAGAGGAATACGTATATCTGATGCAAATAGATTGTGGCAGGTTTGTAAATAAGTTCAATTATATTCTTTCGGTTGTGCCCTCAGGAATCAATAGACGAGGTAGCCCAATTTCTTCTAACGGTTCTAAATATCAAACCGATAGAAGAGAACTACAGATCGAAGATGGTTTGGAGCCGCTAGAAGACATTTCAGTGGCTTCTATCCTATTGGTTACTAGCGGCAGGGAATCCTATAGTTAATTCATATTTTATTTGTTAGAAGACTGCATTTTTGTACTATTGAAATCAACATAAAAGTACATCGAGAGCCTGATAATTGCCCCCCAAATAAATCTCCGAGCACGACCCCAAGTATTTAATATCTAACTTTCATTTCTAGGGCTCATATCTAAGAAGCTCTATTTATAACATTTTACAATACTACTCGTAAGCACTTAAACCTCTATCTACAAGTATTTAAATTCTAAATCTGGAGAGTTTTAACTCTCAACTACTTTTGTCTTCAAGCAAAAAAAGAAAAGATTCCTTTCACCCATTTTTTTTCCTCAAAATCATTCTCGTCCATTTTCTTGACGATCCGTGATGAATTTTGCGAATCTAAAAATACAAATGTTTTTTACTTGATTTTCTCTTTCAAATTAGATCCATGAAGAAATATATTTGAGTTTTTTTTCAAGTCATTATGTTTATTATTTTTTTTAAAGTAAAGCCCATAAGCACTTTAAATTTTCAAGCTTTTAAACCTCAGTTTACGACCTTTTAAACCTGATATTAGAACTATTTAATAGTTTGACACAACTACTTTTAACGGTTGTATAATAAGATTTAAATACGTGATACTATATGATCGACATCAGAGGTTTAAACACTTGAAGTTAGTAGTTTAAATGATGAAATCAGAGGCTTAAATGGTTGTAGACTGGTGTTTAAAAGTTTGAAAATTTAAAGTGCTCATGAGCTTTACATTAAAAAAAATGACTTCAAAATAACTCAAAAGTATTTCTTCATTGAACTCATTTGTAAGAGAAAATCAAGTAGAAAACATTCGTATTTTTAGATTCGTAAAATTCATCACGGATCTTGGAGAAAATAGACGAAAATGCTCAAAGAAAGATAAAAAAAAGTGGGTAAAAGAATTATTTTCTTTTTTGACTTGAAGACAAAAGTAGTTAGGAGTTAAACTACACAGATTTAGAATTTAAATCCTTGCAGATAGAGGTTTAAATGTTTGCGAGTAACATTGTAAATTGTTATAAACAAAACTTTAAAAGCTTGAATATGAGCGCTGAAAATGGAAGTTAGACATAATTGAAAGGTTTTTTCTGTTAAACTAGTTGGGGGACGCAATCGAGTATAATGGCTTGGGGGGCCAGAACATTTCTCAATTTTATAAAGAATATAATAAAACTGAATGTATCCGGGTGAACAGGCTTGCAACAACATCAGACACAGTAAGGAGAGTATGGATGAATACGAGGAATGGGCTAATGGGTGGCAGAGACTTGGGCACTATGGCGGGAGCAGAACCAAAGAATATTCTCCCAGAAATACAGGACAATAATCATCCTGGTGAACTACACATCCATTGAAATACATGATTGGCTACAATATGCATAACAACTATTTTAGATAAAGAGCTTAATTGGGTCATGCAAGCGACTAAAGCATCTTGCTGCATGCGACTTTAATTTGATAGCTAGGCTAGATTCTAGAGAGTAGGTGGGTCAGAGGACCTTGTAAATCCTTTTGTACATAAACTTTTTTTTATTAATACAATTTATTAGGGACGTCAAGCCATCTAACCTTAAAAAAAATGAATGTAATTTAGTTTATAAGCAAAATCATTAGCATAACTAATAATTTTTACAATCTGAATAAGAATCGACTAATTAAATCATACATTAGTCATGTAGATGTATAAATTTTGCCGTAATTAAATCATACATTAGTCATTTTTCCGTAATATAATCAAGATACTCTTTTTATTTCCGTACATCTTATTATAATAATTTCTATGGATACAAAAACCTCCTAGTTTTTGGGTTCTAACCAAGCTTGTCTCCTAGCCCTTTTGTGGTACACATCATTAATTATGTTAGCGGGGGATTGAGCTTATAAAGATACTGACATCGGTGATTTTGACTGTATATAGAAAATAGACGTGTCCTTTAATTAGTCAGTCCACGCCGACAGAGTGCATGCATATCCTTGTCATCACAGCATACTGACATCGGTGATTTTGATGCATGTTACTTTCTCATTAGCAGGGGCTGATCTGAAAAAGTAACCTGCACTCTGACGGCGTAACATGTATCTAATTAAATACTGATTTTGATGCATATCCTTGTCATCACTGCTATCAAGGGTAGGAAATAAAATCGGAATATTTTAGATTTATATGTTTAGATTTATATTGTAACACATAGTTTCTATAAATATAGAAATCGATTAGTGGGGCCGCTCTTTCAAAACAAAAAATAGTAATATAATGTATTGATCAATTAGACAATATTTTTTATATTTGTATTGGGTCTTCATTATATATATATATTAGTATTAAATATTAGGTGTGCATCTAGAATTTAAAATGAGTATTTAGTAAAAAAAATCATTCTCGTTTTAAAGAGCACTAAAATTCAAGAGGGTTCCAATATTTCATGCCTTTCATATCTCATATTTAATATCTTTGTTTTCAAAGTCCAAACCATTTTCAAAGTACTAAAATATGTCTCGGAGTGAAATTTTATAATTTTTGGAAATTTTTTACTATTTTTTAAGATAGGTACAAAATCACTGTTTTGGACCATTAAAAACAGTGATATTGTACCTATCTAAAAAATAGTAAACAAATTTAAAAAATTATAAAATTTCACTCCGAGACATATTTTAGTACTTTGAAAATGGTTTGGACTTTGAAAACAAAGATATTAAATATGAGATATGAAAGGCATGAAATATTGGAACCCTCTTGAATTTTAGTGCTCTTTAAAACGAGAATGATTTTTTTTACTAAATACTCATTTTAAATTCTAGATGCACACCTAATATTTAATACTAATATATATATATAATGAAGACCCAATACAAATATAAAAAATATTGTCTAATTGATCAATACATTATATTACTATTTTTTGTTTTGAAAGAGCGGCCCCACTAATCGATTTCTATATTTATAGAAACTATGTGTTAAAATATAAATCTAAAATATTCCGATTTTATTTCCTACCCTTGGTAGCAGTGATGACAAGGATATGCATCAAAATCAGTATTTAATTAGATACATGTTACGCCGTCAGAGTGCAGGTTACTAATTTTTCAGATCAGCCCCTGCTAATGAGAAAGTAACATGCATCAAAATCACCGATGTCAGTATGCTGTGATGACAAGGATATGCATGCACTCTGTCGGCGTGGACTGACTAATTAAAGGACACGTCTATTTTCTATATACAGTCAAAATCACCGATGTCAGTATCTTTATCAGCTCAATCCCCCGCTAACATAATTAATGATGTGTACCACAAAAGGGCTAGGAGACAAGCTTGGTTAGAACCCAAAAACTAGGAGGTTTTTGTATCCATAGAAATTATTATAATAAGATGTACGGAAATAAAAAGAGTATCTTGATTATATTACGGAAAAATGACTAATGTATGATTTAATTACGGCAAAATTTATACATCTACATGACTAATGTATGATTTAATTAGTCGATTCTTATTCAGATTGTAAAAATTATTAGTTATGCTAATGATTTTGCTTATAAACTAAATTACATTCATTCTTTTAAGGTTAGATGGCTTGACGTCCCTAATAAATTGTATTAATAAAAAAAAGTTTATGTACAAAAGGATTTACAAGGTCCTCTGACCCACCTACTCTCTAGAATCTAGCCTAGCTATCAAAAGTCGCATGCAGCAAGATGCTTTAGTCGCTTGCATGACCCAATTAAGCTCTTTATCTAAAATAGTTGTTATGCATATTGTAGCCAATCATGTATTTCTATGGATGTGTAGTTCACCAGGATGATTATTGTCCTGTATTTCTGGGAGAATATTCTTTGGTTCTGCTCCCGCCATAGTGCCCAAGTCTCTGCCACCAATTAGCCCATCCCTCGTATTCATCCATACTCTCCTTACTGTGTCTGATGTTGTTGCAAGCCTGTTCACCCGGATACATTCAGTTTTATTATATTCATTATAAAATTGAGAAATGTTCTGGCCCCCCAAGCCATTATACTCGATTGCGTCCCCCAACTAGTTTAACAGAAAAAACCTTTCAATTATGTCTAACTTCCATTTTCAGCGCTCATATTCAAGCTTTTAAAGTTTTATTTATAACAATTTACAATGTTACTCGCAAACATTTAAACCTCTATCTGCAAGGATTTAAATTCTAAATCTGTGTAGTTTAACTCCTAACTACTTTTGTCTTCAAGTCAAAAAAGAAAATAATTCTTTTACCCACTTTTTTTTTATTTTTCTTTGAGCATTTTTGTCTATTTTTCCAAAGATCCGTGATGAATTTTACGAATCTAAAAATACGAATGTTTTCTACTTGATTTTCTCTTTCAAATGAGTTCAATGAAGAAATACTTTTCAGTTATTTTGAAGTCATTTTTTTTAAAGTAAAGCTCATGAGCACTTTAAATTTTCAAACTTTTAAACACCAGTCTACAACCATTTAAGCCTCTGATTTCATCATTTAAACTACTAACTTCAAGTGTTTAAACCTCTGATGTCGATCATATAGTATCACGTATTTAAATCTCCGTATACAACCGTTAAAAGTAGTTATGTCAAACTATTAAATAGTTTTAATATCAGGTTTAAAAGGTCATAAACTGAGGTTTAAAAGCTTAAAAATTTAAAGTGCTCATGGGCTTTACTTTAAACAAAATAATAAACATAATGACTTGAAAAAAAACTCAAATATATTTCTTCATGGATCTAATTTGAAAGAGAAAATCGAGTAAAAAATATTTGTATTTTTAGATTCGCAAAATTCATCACGGATCGTCAAGAAAATGGACGAGAATGATTTTGAGGAAAAAAAATGGGTGAAAGGAATCTTTCCTTTTTTTGCTTGAAGACAAAAGTAGTTAAGAGTTAAAACTCTCTAGATTTAGAATTTAAATGCTTGCAGATAGAGGTTTAAGTGCTTACGAGTAGTATTGTAAAATGTTATAAATAGAGCTTCTTAGATATGAGCTTTAGAAATGAAAGTTAGATATTAAATACTTGGGGTCATGCTCGGAGATTTATTTGGGGTGCAATTATCAGGCTCTCGATGTACTTTTATGTTGATTTCAATAGTACAAAAATGCAGTCTTCTAACAAATAATATATGAATTTACTATAGGATTCCCTGCCGCTAGTAACCAATAGGATAGAAGCCACTGAAATGTCTTCTAGCGGCTCCAAACCATCTTCGATCTGTAGTTCTCTTCTATCGGTTTGATATTTAGAACCGTTAGAAGAAATTGGGCTACCTCGTCTATTGATTCCTGAGGGCACAACCGAAAGAATATAATTGAACTTATTTACAAACCTGCCACAATCTATTTGCATCAGATATACGTATTCCACTAATATACAGCCATGTGTATAAAGATTCAGAGCTAATTACTTAGCTTTTGGGTCTCATCTCCAAATGATTGTCCTCCAACTGGTCATTAAGCAGGATCGTTGAATTTATATTACCATTTGACAAAAAATGTTTGAATAATCTGAACCAAATTTAATACCCAAAAAACCATGTTGCTCTTTCATATACACTTTCTTCCAATTAATGGTGCACATTTTTTTTTTCTCCTAGAACTCCTTGTTATAGAAATCTATATCTAATCCTGTCTATTTGTTTAACCACCTTGCATGGCATCTTATAGAGTGAAAGTGTGTATAGAAGAACAATAGAGAGGACATAAATTAGTAAAGTTACTATGCCTTCTATAGAAACCAACGCAACTTTTCAATGTTGCAATTTAGATCCTACTTTATCCACTATATACCTATAGAAAACAACCATAAATCAACTATACCTCCCTATTGAGAAGAGCGCCTCTACCAACATGTGTCCTTTAATTCTCCTCCGGCAAATTCAAGAGAATTAATAATGTTTTATTAAAGTTATCCTGATACCAGATAAAGCCTCAAAACCCAAGAGAGCTCATTTAATGGATTCAAAATTACTTGGGGATAGGGCTGTACCAACGGTTCGGTTTGTTTGGTTTTTAACCGAACTAGAATATTTTATTTTAAATAGATCAAATTTTCGGTTCAAAGGGATCGTTTTTTTTTTTTGTTTGAGTTGATCGTTCTGTTTTGAATTGAATAAACTGACAAACTATAGTAGTTCAAATTTCCTTGCTTCCATTTTGGTCTCCATATTTTAGAACTGTACATATTTTGTATGGATCGGAATAACGTTTGTAAAGTTATCTTGAATTTTTTTATTTTGAAATTATTAATGTATTAGTGTATGTATTGAGTTTTGACTTTTTGAAACTTAATCACTCTTATTAGGTTCAACCGAACAAACTTAAATTTAATTCGGTTTAAACGGTTCGAATCTTATCCGGTTTACCATTTTAATTAAGTTGGTTCGGTTGTATTTTGAAAAACTGAAAAAAAAAAGTTTGGTTTTGCCCTATTATATCATCGGCATAATGAAAATTAACTAGTTTTTATTATCCTCTAGAGAGGAATCAAGCCCCAAAATCACATCAGCATCTACTCCTTGGACTATTTTAAAGATACAGAGAGACAGATGGTCGCCTTGTCTAATGCTCTATTACATCTAAAATTAACAAGATAATTTACCATCACTACAAAAGACTGGCACTTTTCACGAGGATAAAAAATGACATTTCGCGACGGAGAACCGTCATAAACGTGCTTTTTCTATTCGCGACGGTACTTTTCGCGACGGAGTCCGTCATAAATGCGTTTTCTCCCTCGCGAAAAGTGCCTACTTTGTTGTTGTGCATTCCAATCGATGCTATTTTGAGAACCAAACAATAGCATAAACCATTTAACCCAAGAGATATGAAATCCTCTACTAAGTAGTAACTCATGTAAATCGCGGGCTTAGTGCAGTGGCGCAAGTCTTCATCTCTATTCGGTTAGATGCATGTTGAATTCTTTAAAGTAGCACCTACAAGATGTTGGAGTGTACCGGAACTCTTTAATGAAAAAAAAATGTAATAACTCATGTATATACTGCCTGTTTATTCTATCATAAATTTTCTCAAAATCAATTTTGAGAAAAATACTTTATTATATTTGCACTTTTACAAAATTCAAGATTTCATTAGCTGCAACTACATTGTTTAGAAGGAAAAGACCTTTTTTATAAATGCAGCTTGCATATGCTAACCCCAGGTCTTAGAAATTATTGAATAACTACAATTGATTTCCACTTACACTTGACTGAAGGTCATCATATATAAGCTACCACTTAGACTCAAGGTATTTATTTATTTAGTTGATAATGTACCCATTCGTAGAGCATGCCTTTCATTATAATGGTATTTGTTGCAGAAAGATCAATCATGTACATATGAAAATAATTAACTGACATCAGGAGTAAGAGAAAATAAAATTATAAGAGTGAGGCTACGGTACTATGCATAGCACGGTTTGGTCGGTGCTACGGCTCAATATTTGAGTTTTCAAAATCCTAACGGTCTATCCGAACTGTTCAACATGATTATAAAATGAATATGTACATGCAAACCAAATTTTACATTTTTTTTATTTTTTTTACTATTTTTTTAGATAGGTAGAAAATCACTTGATCTGAAAATTCTGGACCATCCAAAAACAGTGATTTTCTACCTATCTAAAAAATAGTAAAAAAAATCGAAAAAATATAAAATTTGATTTGCATGTACATATTCATTTTATAATCATGTTGAACGGTTTGGATCGACCGTTAGGACTTTAAAAACTCAAATATTGAGCCGTAGCACGGAGCAATCCGTGCTATGCATAGTACCGTAGCCTCACTCAAATTATAATTATGATCATTTAAAATTATTAAAAAGGGATATTAAGATGGCAGCCAATGTTGATATGGTGCTACCAGGTCGGCACTAGAAATTTAGATTGGTCATACGTAAAAAGCACAGTGTGTGGCATTTGAAATTCGAACTTGAGTCTTCAATATATCAAAATAGAATTCTAACCAATAAGCTACATTTACATATTGATCATGTTTGGTTGTGGAGTACTAAACCCCTTACTCCACACTTTGCAGGTGAGTTAATCCGGAGTAAGTTACTCCACCTCTTTAGTTGGATTAATTTACTCCATACTTACTCCACCTATAAGATCCACTATCATAGACATAGGTTCAATTTCGAACATCTCGCTCCTTATGGATTCATTTAATTAATCCATGACTTAAACTACCAAACGAGATGTAAAATATGAAAGTAAGATGGAGTGTCAAACATATAGACATTCCTTGTTAATTATAATTAAGGAGTGTCAAACATCTACTGACAAGAGTCATGTTTTGGCCATATTCAGGTCTGTACCGGTACAGAGTTGGTGACATCCTAAAGGTGACAGGGTTCTACAATGCTGCACCACAATTCAAATTTGTCCGTCGTCGCGATGTCGTGCTGAGCATCGACACCGACAAGACCACTGAAGAAGACCTCCTCAAAGCCATCTCTGCTACCAAACCTCTCCTCTCACAACTCTCTCTCTTTCTTTCTGACTTCACCTCTTTTCCCGACACTTCCTCCCTCCCTGGACACTACGTACTCTTTTGGGAACTGATCCCTGCCACCTGCACTGGTACCTCCAAAGAACTCGAGGTCCTTCTCGATCCTAAAGTGCTGGAGGAATGTTGTCATGTAGTTGAGAGCTGCTTGGACTCGATATATCGGCGCGGCAGGAGTCAAGACAGATCGATTGGGCCGCTGGAAATACGGGTGGTTCGTAATGGGGCATTTGATGCTTTGATGGATTTTTGTTTGTCAAGAGGCTCATCTGTCAACCAGTACAAAACACCGCGTTGCATCAACTCGGGTGATGCCGTCTCTGTGTTAGATGACAAGGTCCTGGGGAAGTTTTTCAGTCAGAAAGTGCCGCATTGGGATTCGTACAAAGTAGCGGAGAAGGTTGTTTAAGATGCCGGAAATGATGCTTCCTTGAAATTGCATATTGTTATATATTGAATTTGTTGGAAATCGATGGAAATATTTGATAATATTGTTGCTAGTACAGTTTCCATCGACCATTTTTCGTCATATTTGAAGAATTGTTGGATTTGATATAAATTAATTGTTACTCAGATTTTATGTATGTAATAGTGAGATAAACTCAATCTTTTTAATGGAAACAAAGTGTCGTGATGTATTTTGAAACTATAATTATAAAGTGTCCTCCATGGTTTATACCTAGGGGTGCAAACGGATCAGATACTGATCCGATAGTGGTTAAACCATATTCATATCCGCTTTTAATTTTCAGATACTAATACGGATCGGATATTAGATGGATACATATGGATACGGATCGGATATCGGATATCTATAGACATATACATAAATATTTTTATAATATATATTAAACTACATGATATATATCTATATATTATTCAGATACAGATAATTAAAATTCAAAATCATATGCATATACGTATCCGCATGGATATTCAGATATCGGATATCCGTATCAAATTTTCAGATACGGATCCAGATATGGGTCCGATATTATCTGATCCGTTTGCACCCCTAGTTATACTTGGTTTCACAAATTAAGGTTCATTTGCAAGTGAAATTCATCCACCTTCTTTGATTCTATATATCCATGTTGTTCTTATTGATGGTTGATTAGTCCATATTGATGTCTCAAGCAATACACTCTCGAGTACAAATAACAAAATAAAATCCCTTGAAAGTTCAAAATGGGCCCTGTCCTTACACTCAACAGGAAAAAAATTTGTGCAAAAAGAATCAGGCCGAAAGAAGATTAAAGATTCCAAAAGTTGAAGATTTAAATTATATTTTTACAGTGCATTGTGTATGTTTGTTTATGTATTAAATCAATTTATGCCACATTTATATTTATAATATCACGAAAACTAACAAACTAATTCTCTTCAAAAAAGGATTTTATGCAAAAATAATAAGAATTTGGGGTACAATTAAAGGCTTTAGGTGCTCTTAATTTAGTACTATACTGAAGGGAAATTACAACCAAGGCTTTGGAAAATCAAATTCTAAATCAGATAACGACAGTTTAGGCCTTGGGCTCTGCCACTTTTAGTATAGTTTTATAAGTATAGTTTACTTTTATAAGTGATTGAACAAAAACAAGTCTGTCTTCACTTTAGTTTGGGCCTTGGGCTCTGCCAAAGAGCTTCAACATAACAAATGCCCTGTTCAAAATATGAGACATCAATATCACCAAAAAATCAATTGAAGAGTCCTAGCATTTGGAAAAAATTAAAATGATTTCATCGGACCATTTCTTTCAATATGTTTGAATTTGAAAAAGCATGCATGGTATACACACACATATATATATAGATATTATCTTGTCGTCACTTCATATGTCACGCTCCAATATATGGAAATAAATCTGTTGTTATTCTTTGGAAATAACAGGTGTTATTTCGATCCCATCAGAATTCCCAGATTAATTTCCCCAATATATATATTTTTTTGAAATAAAGTGATCTTTATGACCACCGCTTCCACTACCAAGTAATAAAGTGATATCTTTATGTCACTTTATGTCACTTTATTTTTTTTAAATATTAAAGAGATCACTAACATTATTCATCTTTATGGATTCTTTTCTAACTGCTACATTGAGGTTTCTCTGTGGTGGTACAGACGAGGTCAATTTGGGTCCGATGCCCATCGGACTCAAAGTGAGTTCGATGGGTTCGATTACCGTCCGATCTTCTTTAAAATTCGTATCCGTAATTTTCACGTCTGCTTCAAAATTTGTGTGCACAAATCTTAAAATAGATCGGACGGTTCCAAAATCCATCGGACCCAACCTACTCTCGGTATAGACATCTTGGTGGTTGTGATCAGGCCATCAGGGGAAGAAACTTAAGTGTGTCTCAGTTCTGATTATCTTTTTGTAATGTAGTACTCATGTGTAGTCAGTCCATTATACATGGATACATGATGCCTCCACAATACAATGGATACATGCATTCAGTGGCGGTCTCTTACACAGACGGCCTGGCCTGGTTTGTTTGGGCCTTCAAGTTGTACCAATATAATATAATGGCTTCATGCAGTATTCAAGTTTAGCTTCTTCCACAGCACAATTGAGTCCGAAATTTTTATTAATAGAAAATGAAATAAAAAAATATCGACATAAAGAACGTTTTCGCTGGAATTCGAGATGTAGCAAAAACGTGATGGTCCATAACGTCCAGGGCACTGTAGCTGGACGTTATGGTCGATAACGTCTAGTTAATCTGATCGCTAATGATCTCTAATTAACAAAAAATACTGTAGCGGTATGTTATGGTCCATAACGTTCAGTTACAGTGTTTTTTTTTTTTTTCTTGCTTCAGTTTGCGATTTTTTTTTGAAAAAAAACCACTGTAGCTGGACGTTATAGACCATAACGTCCAGCTACAGTGTTTTTTGTTAATTAGAGATCATTAGCGATCAGATTAACTGGACGTTATGGTTTATAACGTCCAGCTACAGTGCCCTGGACGTTATGGACCATCACGTTTTTGCTATATCTCGAATTCCAGCGAAAACGTTCTTTAATCCCGATATTTTTTATTTTATTTTTTATTAATAAAAATTTCAGCAATTGAGTTAATCTATATTCTCACTGACAAAACTTATGTAGTTCAATATTATTTTTTAATTTGCACCAAACTTGATTAATTAATAGTATATTTATGTGACAAAAACATGATCTACAATTTTTTTTTGACAAATTATAATGTCGATTGTCATAGTTATCAAGTAAATTAATTTAATGGAAATACATTAATGACATATTCAAAACCATAATTTTATCAAAATTAATTAAAAATAAATAAAAGAGAGAACTGATATATATCTTCTAGTTGCAAAGAGATATGCTATGGCTTGTCAATTTGTCATGAATTTGCATGTCAATGAGGGGTGACACTCATGTTGAAGTAATTTCACAATAACATCGGTACCATTGACTCATTGAGTTTTCTCTAAGAGATGAACCACAAAAATATCTCTTGAAGAAATTATTACATGTCAGCAACCCTTTTATCCGTTTACCTGACCCATATCGTATCCGAAAATACGGATAAGAATAAGATTTTCTTTTCGTTTAGCTTATCGGGTACAGGTAAAGTTAACGATTTTTTTTCATTATCTTACCCGTTATCGAATAAGATTATTTTTACAAATAAAATTATATACATAGATATATATTTGTATAAAGATGATATATGATACAATAAAATTTTGTATTTTATTAAATTTTCATAATACAAATTAGTTGTATTCATTATTATTCTTTTTCTCTTTTTTTCTTGTTTTGAAAAATATTTTATCGAAAGCACATATTGGATGTCAATGGTACTTTTTTATCCGTTTACCCGACCCGTACCATGTTCGAAAAGACGGGTAAGGGTGAAATTTTTTTGTCGTTATCATAACGGGTACGAGTATGAAAATACCTCCATCCGACCAGTATCGTACTTGTTGACACCCTAAAGACTGTTAAATAAGATAAATGACAAATTTACCCTCCTAGTATTCTTACTAATTTGTTTAGGCCAAGTAGAGCTCCTCCAATAATCGAACACGTATCCTCTGCATTAACTCAAAAGGGAATCTTTTGAGTTAATGCCTCTCGGCCGTCTGATATTAAACGGAGCCAATCTGGCTGTCTGATTTTAACAGAGAGGCTCTTTAATATTAGTGCGGATCTAATTTGCACGGATCTTAAAGTGAATCGGATGGTCCAGATGCATTAACTCAAAAGATTCCCTTTTGAGTTTTATCCCAATAATCGCTGTGAAGGCACCATTAATTAAAAAAAAAAAAAAAGCTGAAGACGGACACCTGTCTTAGTGTCTTATAAAAAAATACATAAAAATGAGACCCAAAGTCTTCTGACTCACTGCGAGTCTCCCATTCCCCCAAAATTAGTTTTTCTACCTTCTCTCTTTGCATCATTTCATATCAACCCAACAGCAACAGAAAAGAAGAGATTTTGCAATTTTAGATCAATGGGTCAGGCGGAGTGATTTCCAATCTTCTCTCTTTGGGCGCCAAATTGAGGCTGAATTGAAGAAATTGATGAGGATGCTGGAGCAGAGAGAGATCACAAACCGGATCACCTTTCATGCAACTCTCTTGAGCTCCTTGAACCAGTGCTTCACTGACTATCTATGTTGAAGGAGAAGCACTGGTTGAAGGAATCAAGACAGTTGCGTGCAATACAGAGGATGTATTGGATGAGTACCACTATGAAGTCTTTCGCATAGAAGGAAAAATCGGCCGATTCAGATCGGGATCGGAGAAGACCGATCTGATTTTGGACCGATTTACTCGGAAAACCAGTTTGAGAGGAAAAAACGATTCCGACCGATTTTGGACCGATCCGGATCGGGATCGGAAGTTGCCGATCCCGATTCCGATTCCAATTTTTCCTTATGGTCTTTCGGGCACAAGTTGAGGAAGGAAATGCTTCTCCACCAGATTCTCATAAAAGGAAGCTAATGCAGGTAACTAATTTTGTTTCCTTGTGCAAAGAGTATATGTGACAGGTTTTAATCAGTCAGGGTACCTAAGCTAGTAAAAGTGAGGTTCATGGTACTTGTTTGAGCTGGATGTACCAGTTGCAAAGATTGATTAGATTCATGTTGTTCTGTTAGGCACAGTTGAAGTTTTGTCTAGACTAGTGTGAACTTACAAAACTGAAGGCTCAATGTTTACCTACAAGAGAACTGATTCACCATTTCCTCTTGGAAGCAAGGGTAATACTGTAATAAAATGTAAGTAATAATTGAGAATTCCATTTTTCTTGATATAATAAAATTTGTCATATTGTCTTTAATGGTTGGTTGTTTGCTGGTAAATGTAGGCAAGTTATGTGCTACTATAGAAGGAGCTTTCAGAAATCAGAATTAGGGGTCATGAGAAATTCATACTATGTTTCTGTTCCTGAAACAGATTTCTCCTTTTTCTTGTACCAGTATATTGAATTTCTCCTTTTTCTTGTACCAGTATATTGAAATCATTGCTGTTGCTTAATTCCTTTGTTTTTGGTGTCAATCCCTTGGTCTCTCTTTCTTGATCTTTTTTTTTCAAGAGAACTCTTTGCCTGCGTCTCTCCTGCCTGGTTCTGTGTGAATTGAATTGAAGTCCTCCTGCACACATAAATTAATTTTCTGCATTTCTCCCTTCTCTTTTTCTTTCTCTTCCTCCTTTTAATTTCTCCTTTGGAGAATGAAAATTGATACTGAAATTGGTCCTTGATTGTGTAAGAATTCCTTTAATTCCACTGGTAGTCAACATCATAGAAGGAAAAATCGGAATCGGAATCGGTCACTTGACTATGGAATCAGAATCAGATGAATCGGTCAGAATTGGCCGAATCGGATCGGAAACTCGGATTTTTTTACCATAAACTTATTTTGTACTAAAAATATAGGAATAAAATTATAAACAAATAATTAGTCCAAAACATGTTAAGACCCACTTGTTGACCCTAAATAAAAGAAAAATAGAAAACGAATAAAGAAAAACAAGAAACCAAAAATGAAAAAGAAAACAGTTAAAGGAAAAAATATATCAGACAATAAAAAAAATACCAAAATGGAGGTGTCGATTAACAATCGAAATGGAGTGGAAGAAAGAGGAGAAAAAATAGGAATAATTTATATATTTTTTCAACAGTTCTATAATTAGTGAGAGACTAGTAACGATATTTATGAAATCTGTGGACCATAATACAAAACTTCTGTAATGACGTTCCAGCTTTGCTGTCGGGTTTAGGGTCCCCAACAGTACTGATTGCGGTCATTTAATTAAAGGAGGGTCCCCATCTCAGCGTTTCACTTCCAAAAATAACCCTGCCCGAGGTCCTTTCTCCCTGACCGCAGCTTCATCTCTCCCAATCAACCTTTGACTGAGTCAAAATCAATTTCACTCCTTTCCTTCACAAAGCCGGGTCGTCACACAATGAAATTCCTCCGCTTCTTCTGAAGAATCGCTCCCAACAGTGAGAATTTGCTCTAAAACGTCAAGAATCAGTGAAAAATTAGTTGACAAGTCAACTTGTTAATTAGACGTTAAAAAATTAAAAAGTCCACACATCATATTTGTCAATAATGGTGTCATTAAGTTTGATAACAGATCAATAACAAAAATGTCTTGAAGAAATCATGTAATGGGACCCTCATGTCAGCACCCAATACAATTGACAAAATTGTCACACCCTTGAATTTTTACGTTCCGGAACGTGATAATATAAGCATGTCACATCTTTTCTTGGCCCGTCAACCTATGTTGCCAACATAAATAAAGCAAAAATAATAAAACGAAGTTAGCTATAAAGTTCAGTAACCGATTATTTAACAATACACTACTCTATAATTGGCTTAATTTATTAACCTTTCAAATATGACGGATTAATCCACACAAATACACATCAAATTATGCATATATATTTAGCTGGCGACAACACCTGAGTCTAGATTATCCGTAAAACAAGTTACACAATATTCACACATGTGGAATTTTTGCCATAGGGGATTCCTAAATTCTCATAACACACAATCTTAATACCTGTCACAGGCGATTCCCACATTCTCATAACACACAATCTCATCATATCACAAAGAAAATCCAACCTCAGAGTCGCTATCCTATTAAATATGTAATCATAATCCAATACCCAATACCATTATCCAAATAAACATACAAATCGAAAACATAAATTATAGAGAAATCTGGTTACCTGATAGTGAGATATTCAGAATTTCAAATTGAATTGCAATAACAACTCAAAATCACTGCAACGTAGTCCGAATTCAAATCAGACAAACAATCAATCAATAATTGAAATCATAATTTTTAGAAAACATCTTTTTTTATTTTTCTCTCATTTTCTTTCTCCTTATTTTATTGGCCGGGTTTTTCATTTTTCTTCGATTTTGTCTCTTTTAATTTGATGCTTTTACATTTCTGAAAATGAGTGGTAAGAGAGAGAGACTCAAAGTGCGTTAAAAAGAGGTTGGGGGTGCCATGCATAAGCCGTTTTGTTAGGTGTCGTTTCCTTTTATTTATTTTTTCTTTTCGAATTTTGAAATAGAAATATCCAACCTTTAACCACATTTGTGACAACTGTACGGGGTTAATGACAATATTTTTATACAATCAAATTCATAACTTAGAAATAAAACAAAAATGAAAACGTCAAGATTTCATTTCCTTTAAACAATATATTTTTGTAATGAAGCTTTATTTTATGAGACGGTATCATTTTTATTATTATAATTAAATCTTTTATGAAAATATCTATAGTTTTATTTATTGAGAAAAGGGTTGTTAGCATAAAAAATATAATGACTCAATTTTCCGGAATGTTACAAAAATTGAGACACCATTCGTGAAGAGCTAAGATCAACTTGCTTATTTCTTCACAAAAGGACTAGAATTGGGATCACATTGGTGAAATTACAATCAAGTTAGGATTGATCTACATCTACAATTCTAATTACTTGTGGAGGAGTATTAAAAATAAAATGATCTCAGAATATCATCATAGATCAAGATCAAGTAGTGCCAAGATTTATTTAGAGTAGTAATTAGGAATTAAGCTGTAATTAGTGGACAACTTGTAATATTGCCATAGATAGAATACCATAACAAAAGGTAAGTATCACGTCTTGTATACAGGTGTGCACAAATAGAGCTAGCTAGCTATTTGTAATTAGGGATCCGAAATTCAGAATAGATTACAACCAAATATATACAAATATTAATCATTATTTCTAACAACTCAAAATTAAAGTTACAATTTAATTGCGAGGTGTGATGGCATTGTTACTAAATGTATTGCAAAAACACTGCATGTCAGGCAAACGTGCGGACACACATGGCTATATAATAATACAGTACAACACGACACGATCTGTTAGATGTGTCGTGTCCAGACGTGCCAGTGTCATATCCACCGATGTGAGGTGTCCGACATCTTTTTCATACGTTTTGTGAAATTAGCATGTATAAGCACGGCACGTCTTGACACGACTAAGGCATAGCACCTCTTGACACTCACCCAGTTTTTGATTAATTCACCTCATTTGCACCCCAACTGCACCTGAAAATGTACTTTACACCCATGATCTTCCCGATTTACGTACACCAAAACAAAATAAAATGAATAAAAAAACCCAGGTCTGTTATACAAAGTTGAATTTTTTTACTTATTTTGTAGACATTTTTTCATACGTTTTTATACATTATTACATTTTGTTAACCATTTTTTAGCAAAATTTCAGAAAACAAAAACGACACGGCATACCTAAGCACCAGCACGGTATGTCTAAACACATCTTACCAAGATGTGTCGTGCCAATGCTCGTGTTGTGCCCATTGCTAGAACTGTGCGACACGGTACGTTTTGATATTTCAATGTGTTGACACAGCACGGCACGTATTCCGAGCACATCTAAAAACCACACGTCGAAACACGACACGGCACATTTGCAATTCTCTAGGGCTTCTCCACAGAAAGGACCACTTTCTGTGATGGTGTTGTTCGCTTGTAGTTGTGGCCTCATGTGTTAGGTACATATACAGTGTAATTAATATAAACATAAATTGATGAATACTTTAATAAACATAAGCAGCACCATTAAAATATCTCAGCTGTACCTTGCAATCTTAATTTAATTTTGTGCCTGACACACTCATCAGTCCTCACATGTTTCACTGGAAATGATCACATGACAGAAACCCAATTTGTAACCTAGCTACAATGCCAATCCTGTATTAGATTGAATTGGAGTTCATATTTTTAAGATAGCCAAAGTCAAAGAGGTTTGGTGTAACAGATATCTCGGTTTGTTTTATCTTCAATTAATTATACTACCCATTTTTGTTTTATCTTCAATTTTTTGGTATAGTTGATATTAGGGAAAGTGAAGCCATAGAAGGCAAAATCGGCCGTTTCGGATCGGGATCGGACAATACCGATCCAATTTCAGGCCGAGTTACGTGGTTTGTGTATATTTTATCAAATTTTGGCCGTTCCGGTCTAATTTCAGTCAAATTTCATCCGTTCTGGACTGAAATAGACCGATTCCACTGAAACGGCTGAAACGCGAATTAAACAAACTCCAAAACTTTTTTCAGCTCTCTGCGTGAATCGAACCCATACCTCTAGCTAAGTAACCAAAGTCAACTACCACCACACCATACAACTTTTGTTGTTAAAAAAATACAACTCATTTATATATATGAGAATTTCAATTTGTACAAGCTTCTGCCAAAAAAATATGATTTTCCAGTCTGATTCGGCCGATCCTGACCGATTTTTCCGATCCGGGTCGGGATCGGACGGTGCCGATCCCGATCCCGATACCGATTTTTCCTTCTATGAGTGAAGCTTCATCCGATGTGGGTTATATACATTGATGACACAAGTTGAAGTTTTTAGAGTAGAAGGTTGTTCCAACAAAGGATGTAATCGACTCAGCCTTCAAAGACCTTGTTAAGTGCGAAAAGGTCCCTGTTACTTTTTGATATTATTTCCATTTCTATCTGACCATATTATTTCTGTGGTGAACATTTGTTTTTCTTTTCTATTTTTTTATTGTGTATTTGGTTAACTGATATTAAATGTGATATACAGAAGGATTATTAGTCACAGTAAAATAAAAAGATTCCTGCCGCTATAAATCAAATATTAATATTATGAAATCTTTTTGTAGAAATCACATGCCCTGATGCCCCACATGTGAGACAAATAGGATGGTTAAAGGATTGCAAATTAACCACCTTGCTTGTGCAAATTTGTAGGAATTCAATCACTAAGGGTGAAGCTCCAATGTGAGACAATAGGATGGTTAAAGCCTTAAAGGATTTTCCCGATCTGCAAATAATCAGAGGCAAACATCGCCTGAAAAGCATCTTATCTTATAAAAAATCCCAATGTTTACACGATCATTAACATTAAATATTTTTCTCAAAAAAGAAGCATTAAAAAAATTACAATTATGCCATGAATCAATTCAATTGGGTGTGGGCATGAGTAAAAAAAATTGTTTCAAAAAAGAGGCATTATAAATAAAGTGAGTATGTGTAAGAATTTATTTTCATTAACTTAACGGGGATGGTCATGAGTAAGAAAATAAAAACTTATTATTAATTAATCGGAAAAGAATACCGAATTATTTCCGTTACTCAATAGAATAATTCATATATATAAAATTATATGTAATAATTTTTTACTTATATGTACGTACAACTATATAGTTTTTAGGGGTAATTTCACGTATACACCTCAATAACTTCAAAATTACGTATTTCCCCCTCTAAACTTCAAAAACTCACAAATTTACACATTTTATTGTTTTTATATTAAAACTCATTCTAGATTTATAGAATACCCATTTTACCCTTTATTAAAAGCATAAAAAGTCCATGAGACTCAAATTTGAATATGAAGAGCTCCTCTACCGTCTGATCCATGTGTATCGCATTAAGATCTGTGCATGTTACTTCAATATCTGTGTGTGTTTGCTTCAAGATTCTTGCTAATCTAGCGTGCACATATCTTAAAGCAGTTCGGCAGTAGAGGAATCTTTCAGATTCAAATTTGAGTATGATGGGCATTTTATGATTTTAATAAAGGGTAAAATGGGTATGTTATAAATTTAGAATGAGTTTTAATATAAAAAGACAATAAAATGGGTATTGTGAGATTTTGAAGTTTAGAGGGAGAAATACGTAATTTTGAAGTTTTTGAGGGGTATACGTGAAATTCCCCCTAATTTTTATTATATAGTTGTACGTATGTAAAAATAGTTAATTATATGACTTGATTGATTTCCACAACATTTTATATATAATTTATTTATTTAGTAATTTGTGATAATGTTGATTTGTCCAATATTTTATATTATTTAACTAGTATTTTATGATAAAATCAATTTATATAATATTTTATATAGTTTTATTTAATTAATAATTTATATATTTAAATAGAACCAAATTAAAATTATATCTTTTTATATTTTAAATATATTTATTTATTTGTCATATTGTTGAATTATTTTTTTAAGTTATTAATTTATTTGATAAGTATATATTATTTATTTTGTTACTCATCATCTTAACGGATAAATATGAAATATGGATAAAATTAATAGTTAACAGAAACAGATAGAGTATTGATAAGTCTAATTTTATCTGACATGGCTTTAATGGAGGGGCCAAGCCTCTCTCTTCTCTGGTTGCATCGGCCATGTGAACAACAGAGCATTTGAACCACTGGAAAAGGGTCTATTTAAAAAATGAAAAATGTGCGCCAAAAAGTATGTAAATTTTAAAGAAGATGAAAGAAACGCTAACCGTGTCCAAGACACGCGGACACTCCTAAAATAAAAGCAAGGGAGGTAGGACTGTCAAAATGTCACGCTATCCAATAACGTGCCACGATCATTCGTGTGGTACGATTATCTTTGAAAAAAGTAATACGGCAAGATACGACACGGAACGTGATCAAACGTGACTACATATGACCGAAATACTATAATATTTATGTCATTATTATTTTAAATGAATTCCAAAAAATAAATTTATTGTTTTATACATAATATTTTACAAGATTATTTTTTTTTGTACAATTATATATAAATTTTCTTTTTCTTACTTTTTTTTCTATTTTGTTTTTCACTTAAACTAAATTAAAGTTAGAAAAAATTAGTTACACGTGACTAATGTGATCAAACGTGATCACTAACATATCATTACTATTTGCATGTTGTGATCATTCCACATGATTTTGTTCACGGACACAGTACGATATGCGAAAACGTAATCGGCCTCCGGCTTGACCTCCGTGCCGGCGTCGAAGGCTGAGGAGGCAGTGAACTTCTACAAGGTGACTTTTGGCGCAGAGGAGGCGAGTCGTGCATGCTGCTCCAAGTGCAAGTCCGACCAGGAGCAAGATCGGATATACCTCCTTTATCTGTGGCCAGGTCGACAATTTAGCTGTTGTGTATGCATTTTTCTTAGATCTGATTCATTAGTGTCTATTTTTAAACCATAGACACTGAACTTTTATGCTTCTCGTGTTTCTCATGGGTGAGAAGTGTAGAGGTGAGGCGGAGTTTGAGGTGAGCGTGGAGCACGGTCTTCGATCTGATGTGGTGCCATTCAGGTGACGTGTGTACAGCTGAAACAAGCTTGAGAAGCATTCTGAACCATCGAGAACTGAGTTCGCTTTACCAGTAAAATTTTGATTCAGTTTCCCACTCGATCTTGTTTTGTTTTGTGTTGATTTGAGATTGAGATTTGAGTAAGTTGTATTTGTACATCTTTTTTGAAATTGAGCAATCAAAGTATACACATTATGTCTCTATTTAAGTTACAATTGGTCCAAAAACAGTGCTAGTATTGATACGACCTCCACCTCTGTATTGAACTTGTTTCTGCTGCAGAATGCAAACAAGAAAAAGAGAAAGCTAGAGAAAGATGACCAATCCAAAAATAAGGATTTCAAATTTTAAATGTTTGGATGTTATCTTCAATGTACCTGACCAGTTTTGAAAAAAATCGATTCTGGTACGGTTTAGGGACTGTTTTGTAAGTTTTTAATTTTCTGCACTGCTCTGGGGTAATTCTGCAGCATTTTAGAGTCTCTTCTATAAATTTTACAATTATGTACACGTCTGTGTTAATTTTGATAAATAACAGGGTCTGTGTGTAAAATTCTGGGTCTGACAGGTTTCAGGGACTGAATTGTGATAGAAAATAAATTTATTTAGAAAACAGTCCCTGGATAGGGACCTCTTTGTGACAGCATGTTTTCTTACATAACAACATTTCTTTGCATATATATTAATACTTTGAGATGTAGTTATCAATACTTCTATAAATGATTAAGAGTTGGGTTCATAAATACCAATATTTTTCAATTGTGATTAAATGTATTTAGCATTTGTATAAAACTTTGATTTGTTCAATGTCAATATTACTTTATAACATATTTTATAATATAAATATTCCTATATTAACATATAGGTTTGAATACTTCCAAGATTACATGTTAATACCATCAATCTCCAAAAAGATTTGTAACAAAGACGTTTCTCTAATAATATGTTGATAAAAAATACTCTACAACGTAAATATCCGCACATCAATGCACAAGTGTCAATACTTTTCATATTACATATTAATATAATCAAGCGCCAACCAGAGTCTTTTGTAAAAAATGTTAAATTAAGATAATTTACAACGTAACAATTCATACTTTAGTTATAAGTATGAATACTTTTCTCGGTCCCTATCAATATATTTAAGCACCAAAAAAATTAATTGATTTAAGTTACTTTACAATTCACACTTCAATGCATAAGTATGAATACTTAAAATTTAGATATTAATATTTTTTAGAAATACTTGATATCTTAGGTATGAATACGTGATATGTTATATATTTTTTTAGAAATACAAGTATCATATATATGTAAACAATTCATACTTCAGTTATAAGTATGAATATTTTCTTCAGTACCTATCAAACAATTCAAGCACCAAATAGATTAACTGATTTAAGTTACTTTACAACATAACAATTCAAACTTCAATGCGTAAATATGAATACTTCAAAATTTTAGATTTTAATATTTTTTTACTAAAACTACCATGTTGGTGATTGTGCGGTGGTGATCCCCCCAGGTAGTTAATGCGTGGAGCACATTTAGGGGTTTTTCAAGAATACTTTTCAACATAAAAATTCACACTTTGATGCGTAAGTATGAATAATTGATATTTTAGAAATGAACGTTACAACAATTACAGCGCTGACACTTGCGATAGTCGTTACGCATCCGCTTGTCCTTGGTTGTGTGGTCCCTATCGTGGTCGCTTTCAAACGACGTTTGTGGTCCCCCTAGGTCAGTAGTTGTTCCCCAAGTAGTTAATGTCTAAGACACGTATGTGGGTTTCTCATAAATACTTTACAACATAAATATTCACACTTTACTGAGTAAATATGAATACTTAGTATTTTAGAGAAGAATATTTAACAAGGTATAAATACTTGCACGCCGAGGTATGAATACTTGAACAACGAACAACCCGAAAGTACTTCATCATGGAATCATTTGAAAGAGAAAATTACGTAGAAGATGTTCGTGATTTTAGATTCGCAAAATTTTTCACAGATTGTTAGAATTATTGACGAGATTAAACATAGAAAAAAAATCACTTCTAAAAATGTGTAAAACATAGGTGTGTGATTAGAGAGAAAGAAGGTTAATGTTCATTTTTATTTTTTAAATACTTGATATCTTAGGTATGAATACTTAATATATTGTTGGAACTACAAGTTGACACGTGTAGTTAGTGTCACACCGGATCTAGAGGACAAAATCAAGAAAGACCTGCTGGATTGATTGAACCTTACCTTCATTGATTGATACTGCTGCTGGATTATTACCATACTTATCTTGATTGATTTGCTGCTGGGTGATACCGCTGCAATTGATACTTATTACTATGTTTGGTTTATTGATTGATAAAATACCATGTTTGGTTATTTCCTAAAAATAGAGAATGTGTACAGCTTGGATTTGGGTTATAAATCTAAGTTTCTCTTTGAGCAGAAGAACTAAGAAAGAAATACAATTCAGTGTTGTGTGAGTTGTAATCATAAATTATTATGAATAAAAGAGTGTGTGTGTGTCTTGATCCGTGGAGTGCGCTATAGGCAATACCACGTTAAAATCTCTGTGTTTGCTTGATCAATTGTCTGTGATGATGTTATAATTTTGTCATGGTATCAGAGCAGGGATTCTAGGACCAAGCGTGTTCTACTAATCTCGCCGAAACCATAAAAACCAACCCAAAATTTCTGTCATTAAAACAATGGCAGAGATGCCACCTGAAAAACCTCTTCCAACCTTTGAATTAGGAGAGCCTTCAACTACTACTGCTCTCTTAGAAAAATTAACTCAACTCCTCATCCTACAGTAATCATCCCCTAGCACTACACCCTCAACCGAAGGATCTGCACCACCTATTTCCGTGAAACTAGATGGTACAAATTATGGGCTGTGGTCTCAGGTGGTAGAGATGCACATCAAAGGAAGAGATAAGTTGAGACATATCACCGGCATCCCATACCAACCGCTGCCAACAGATCCACTATATCGAAAGTGGAGTATTGATGACTCAATTGTGAAGGGATGGCTCATTAATTCGCTTGAACCAAGGTCAATTGGCAATTTCATCCGTTTCCCGGCTGCAAAAGATGTTTGGGACGCAATAGCTACAACATTCTTCGACGGCAACGATGCATCTCTCGTGTATGATTTGAAGAAGAGAGTTGCAAAACTCAAGCAAGAGGGGGGACCAGTTGAAGGATACTACAGCAAGTTGCAAACCCTTTGGCGAGAGATAGATTTTCGACATCCTAATCCGATGGAGTACTCCAGCAACATCGAGAAATTCAACTCTTATATTCAAGAGAGCAGGTTATACACTTTCCTAGACGGACTTGACGAACAAGCCTTTGCACGAGTTCGAAGGGAAGAGATGCGTCAGATGGTGATGGTAAAGGGAGACGAGGTGGGCAACAATCCGATGGCCTTAGTCTCGCGTGGCTACAAGCCAGCTGAGGTAAATTTGACCCTTACTAAAACAGGACCGAAGAACAATCTGACTTGCACTCATTGTGGGGGTTCAAAGCATACCAGAGAAAATTGTTTTAAGTTGGTTGGATATCCCGAGTGGTGGAAAGAGTAGAAAAAGAAGAAACAAGATGGTCAAAAAGGGCGTGCAACTGTGGTGACGT
Organism: Carex parvula; assembly: GCA_025461045.1. Taxonomy (NCBI): domain Eukaryota; kingdom Viridiplantae; phylum Streptophyta; class Magnoliopsida; order Poales; family Cyperaceae; genus Carex; species Carex parvula. The sequence continues at coordinate 127,894 of JAJGRW010000759.1, forward strand.
CTGGACCAGCAGAACCAAACCAGCAGGGTCAGAACAGCACCTCAGGTCAGAACGGCTCGGGTCAGAACAGTGGAGTCACGCATACTATAACAGCAGTGCCTTAGGATCAGTTAGTTTTGAGTTCTAATTCTGGTACAACAGGTAAACAATCTGCTCAAGGTAATGTTTCAATTTCTGAAAATAATTGTGAGTTTCAAAGTTTGCAAAAATGGGTGATTGATTCTGAAGCAACTGACTATATGACCTTTTCAGAAAAAGACCTCGTAAACATTACTGGACCTAGGAAGAATGAGATTCTAAATGCAAACGGAATTTCTTATCCAGTAAAAGGAACTGGAGATGTATCCATTTCTCAAAACATAACTCTTAGGAATACCCTACTTGTTCCATCGTTGTTTACAAGACTGATATCGGTTAGTCAGATTACAGAGGAATTGAACTGTGCAGTCTTAATGTTTCCTGAATTTTGTATCTTCCAGGATGTTCTGACGAGGGAGATTATTGGGCGTGGTACTAAGCGGGGAGGATTGTATTACTTGGACAACTCAAAAATGGGACATAAATGCATTGCAAGAAGTGAATCCGAAGGTTTGAAAAACAAAGTTTGGTTGTGGCATAGGAGACTTGGGCATCCCTCATTTGGGTACATGAGAAAATTATCCCCTACGTTATTTTTGGGTTTAAATAATGAAGAATTTGTTTGTGAAACATGTATTAAGGCCAAGAGCCATCGTGCAACTTACCCTGCTAACTTGAATAAAAGTCTTGATCCTTTTGATTTAATTCATACCGATGTTTGGGGACCATGCCCAGTTGTGTCTAAATCTGGTTGTAGATGGTTTATCCTTTTTACTGATGATTGTACTCGTATGACATGGCTTTATCTTCTCAAGTCCAAAGATGAAGTACCAAACGTGTTCAAAGTTTTTTACAAAATGATAAAAACACAATTTGAGAAAGAAATAAAGGTGGTAAGAAGTGATAATGGTAGGGAGTACATTAACAAAAATCTACAAGATTTTTTTAAAAACAATGGCATAGTACATGAAACCTCGTGTGTAGGAACACCCCAACAAAATGGAATTGCAGAACGAAAAAAGAGACATATCCTTGAAACCGCTAGATCACTTCTATTTGAAAACAATGTACCACAAACCTTTTGGGATAATGCTGTGTCCACTGCCGTCTATTTGATCAACCGGACTCCTACGAAAACCAACCAATTCAAAACCCCGCTACAAAGGTTAGCTGATCATGTAAACATCCCGTGTATCCTAAACATGTCCCCAAAAATATTTGGATGTACCGTGTATGTTCATGTCCAAAAGAATTTTCGTTCCAAAGTAGAACCTTGTGCCGAAAAGTGTGTTTTTTTGTGTTTTGGGTCACGACAGAAAGGGTATAAATGTTATAATCCTTACACTCAGAAATTCTACACAATAATGGATGTAACTTTTCTTGAAACCGAACATTATTTTAATAAACACCAAGTTCCCATTCAGGGGGAAACAGAGTATGAACCTGAACTGTTGTTTAGTGAGTTAACTGGCCCAAGTTGTGAACATATAAATTTGGTCACAAACTGAACCCAGTCAGCCAAAGAAACAGAGCTGAAACATGCTGAAACAGACCCAAACCCAGTTGAAAACTGAAACAGAGCACATTTAGAAACAGAGCTGAATCATGCTGAAACAGAACCAAACTCAGCAGAAAACCAAAACAGAGCACATTCAGAAATAGAGCCTTGTGCAGAACCTGAAATTTCAGAAATCGACCCAGCCAGAAACAGAACCGAAACAGAGCATAGTGCAGAGTCTCCTGGAGTTAACATATGGATTGAAATGGATATGAGTAATGCAGAAGTAATACAATCTGAACCGCAACCACATGGCCCGGAATCTCCCGGAGATATTCATGAGGTAAATCCATATAACTCAAATTCTATTATACAATCTAGGTTACCACCAAGAACCAATAGAGGTAAACCACCAAATCGGTACATTCATGAGAACAGAACAAACAACGAAAATAACTACCCTATTGCAAATTACATAACAACTGACCGACTTTCTGAACCCTTGAGAAGTTTTGCCCATCAAGTCTCTTTGGTAGTTGTACCAGAAATGGTAGAGGAAGCTATTAAAGATCCAAAATGGGTAGAAGCAATGGAAATAGAAATTGATGCACTAGAAAAAAACCAAACTTGGAAGTTAGTGGATTTACCCGAGGAAAAGAAAACTGTGGGATGTAAATGGGTCTACTCTATAAAGTACAGTGTAGAGGGAAAAATTGAGAGATATAAAGCACGACTCGTGGCCAAAGGATACACTCAGACATACGGAATTGATTTCCAAGAAACTTTCTCACTAGTTGCTAAACTAAATACTGTGCGAGTTCTCTTATCCCTTGCAGCAAATTTTGATTGGCCCTTACACCAATTTGATGTAAAGAATGCCTTCCTACATGGTGATCTAAAAGAAGAGATCTACATGGATCTTCCACCCGGGGACCAATGTTCTGAAACAAAACGGAAAGTGTGCAAATTAGAGAGGTCCTTGTATGGCTTGAAACAATCTCCTAGAGCATGGTTTGGTAGGTTTTGCAGTGCAATGAAGGGGTATGAGTACAAACAAAGCAACTGCGATCACACTCTGTTCTTTAAACAGAACCAAGGTAAACTTACAGTGCTAATCATATATGTGGATGATATGATTATTACAGGTAATGATCATGAGGAGATAAAATTGCTAGAGACAAAACTGTCTAAAGAATTTGAAATGAAAGATTTGGGTGGCTTGAAATACTTTCTAGGAATTGAAGTAGCTCGGAGTAACAAAGGTATTTTCCTATCTTAAAGGAATTATATTCTCAACCTACTTGCTGAGGTTGGAATGCTAGAGTGCAAACCAGCTGACACACCAATGATCCAAAATCACAAGTTGGGGTTAGATCCGAATCAGAGTCCAGCCAATAGAGAAAGGTACCAAAGGTTAGTTGGAAAATTGATTTATTTATCTCATACTAGACCTGACATAGCTTATGCAGTGAGTGTTGTCAGCCAATTCATGCATTCTCCAAGTGAAGAACATATGGAGGCAGTAATGAGAATTCTTAGGTACCTAAAAGGCGTCCCTGGAAGAGGGATAATGTTTGAGAAACATGGACATCTAGAAATAGCTGGCTATACCGACGCAGATTGGGCTGGAAGTGTGAGTGACCGGAAGTCAACGGCAGGTTACTTCACATTTGTGGGCGGAAACCTAGTTACCTGGAGAAGTAAGAAACAAAATGTGGTAACCTTGTCCAGTGCCGAAGCAGAATTTAGAGGAGTGGTAAAAGGTATTTGTGAATTATTGTGGTTACAAAGACTTTTAACTGAACTCGGTTTTGAACCAGCCAGTGAAATGAAATTGTTTTGTGATAACAAGGCTGCAATAGACATCTCTCATAACCCGGTACAGCATGACAGAACAAAGCACATTGAAGTAGATAGGCACTTTATCAGAGAAAAAATAGACTCAAAGATCATTGAAATTCCGTTTGTAAGGTCTGGTGAGCAGCTAGCAGACATGCTAACCAAAGCTGTGTCAAGCAAGGTGTTTAATGAGTCTCTATGCAAATTGGGTATGATCGATATTTACGTGCCTACTTGAGGGGGATGTTGGAACTACAAGTTGACACGTGTAGTTAGTGTCACACCGGATCTAGAGGAGAAAATCAAGAAAATCCTGCTGGATTGATTGAACCTTACCTTAATTGATTGATACTGCTGCTGGATTATTACCATACTTATCTTGATTGATTTGCTGCTGGGTGATACAGCTGCAATTGACACTTATTACTATGTTTGGTTTATTGATTGCTAAAATATCATGTTTGGTTATTTCCTAAAAATAGAGAAAGTGTACAGCTTGGATTTGGGTTATAAATCTAAGTTTCTCTTTGAGCAGAAGAACTAAGAAAGAAATACAATTCAGTGTTGTGTGAGTTGTAATCAGAAATTATTATGAAATAAAAGAGTGTGTGTGTCTTGATCCGTGGAGTGCGCTATAGGCGATACCACATTAAAATCTCTGTGTTTGCTTGATCAATTGTCTGTGATGATGTTATAATTTTGTCATATATTATATAGTAATACTTGCGCGCATAATTATCTATACATGCGCGCACCAGTTGTAAATTTTTTCAAATATAAGCGGTCCCCCAATGTTACGTCAAAAAAAAAAAAAAAAAATTTTTTTTTTGAGCTGTTTAGACCCAAAACGTCCTAGACGTTTGTTAAAACGTTCCAGACGTTTTCAAAATTCAAACTGGGTTTTCCAATTCCCAAATCGTTACCAACAATTATAAAACGTTCCGAACATTTTAGCACGATTTGAACTTCAGTTTTCTGTTGCTGCGAGATTTTTCAAAACGTTACCAACGTTATAAAACGTTTCAAAACGATTGGCTCTGTAAAAATTTGATCAAAAACAGGATTTCTAAATCTTAGAATTTAATTAAAACGTTACAACGGTTTCGAAAACGTCCAAAACATTTTATGGTATTTCCTAAACTCGATCAGGGTCTATTTTGCAAAATTCTCTCTCTCTCCCTTCATTTCTCCCTGTGTGGTCCGATCCCCTTGTGCTTGTGTGTGTGTGTCCGCCAAAACAAAGAGAAAAGAGAGATCTTCCTTCTCCCTCCAAAAATCCATCAAAAGCTTTGAGAAATTGAAGAAAGAAGTGGAAAAATCTTGATTATTTCTTTCTCTAGTGCTCCATTGGTATTTCCCTTTCTCTCCTCTCTTCTCAAAATTTTGAATTTTTCTCCATTGTTAGGGTTTTGTTCTAAATCCAAAATTTGTGTATAAATTGTGAGTAATCCATCCCCATTAAACTTCTATGTTGTTCATTTGGCAAATCATTTCCCAATTTGTGCTAAATCTCGATTTTCTATCTAGGGTTTGGTTCAAACCCGAAAATTGAGAAGAATTGTGATTAATCTTGTTTAATCCAACCAATAGAGGTGTTAATTGGTGTAGGCTCGGTTGAGCAAGATTTTGCGGGACCTTTTGAGACGTCCGAACCATAAGGCGAGATACGCTCTTCGTAATCAGGTGCGGGGTTCTTCGACTTGTTTGATGTTTCATTTTTAGAAATTAAATTCTTATTTTCCGATTGTCATGTCGTATGTTGATTGTTGCATAATTTGAATTGTGTGAATCATGTGCATAAGCTGTCACACCCCGCGGCCCAACGAGGCGCGACAGGTGCTCCTGCCGTAGACATACGGTTGCCCGTATGCCTACAAGGCAATTACGATATAATAGGAAATAAAAACATAAACAAACAACCCAACAAACAAATAACATAAATCCCAGCTGGTCAGGTAATATCATACAAACCCGTATCTCGATGGATACGCACCACAAAATGACATAGAGACCATATATGTACACAATCAAAACATAACTATATACATAATCTCTAATGTCACCATACCAGACAGTCTAAGCAGCAGTGAAACCAGGCCTACCGACCTCGTGCCTCTCTCGGATCTGCCGAACCGGCACCTGAAAATTTAACCCAAACAGGGGATGAGAAATAAATTCTCAGTGCGATAAATTTGCCACGTGTCGCTCCTGGACTTGCAATCACAGATTATATTCAAAAATAAACACAAATAAAGCTTAGATCAGTTTATAATAATACATAAACATGAACGCATAAACCCGACATCAATTAGCCAAATGAAATCAAATCAGGATTTGCCAAACCGAAATTCAATCACACAATATTTGGTTTAACTCGAGTTCAAAATATCTGGTAGTTACAGGCTTAACCGTTTAATTAAAAAGTCTGGTTCCATTTCATATCCGAAAAATTCATTTAAAACCAATTGACCATTCAAACGCATTACCCCCTGGGCAATGCCTCCGATACACAAGTCACCCATAACCAAATTCATAATACAGAGTCACTTACCCCTCGTCCCAACCGGTACTGGGAACTACCGAGGGCCAGACGATCTAAAGCTTTAGAATACTGGGCATCAAAGTCCATGCATAGACTTTGACAAATCCGGATTCACCCCCTGGGTGACGTCGCCACGATGGGAGACGGTAATACCATATCCACCAACCAATGGTGATATAAATCACGGTGACTTTGAATTCCAAATTAGATCATTCAGATCAATACACAAATGATAACCATACCAGCATGCAGATCAATCAGATAAAACAATTCGAGTTTCAATTAATTTGGGCAATGCACTGCATATGCAACACAATTCGATAATGCAATTTAACCAATAATCAACATGTCAATCGATACACCGTTTAATTCTGAATATAAAATATCAAACAAGTCCAGAAACCCCGCACCTGATTACGAAGAGCGTATCTCGCACTTATGGTTCGGACGTCTCGAAAGGTCCCGCAAATTCTTGCTCAACCGAGCCTACACCAATCAACACCTTTATTGGCTGGATTAAACTAGATTGATCACAATTCTTCTCAATTTTCGGGTTTGAACCAAACCCTAGATAGAAAATCGAGGTTTAGCACAAATTGGGAAATAAATTGCCAAATGAACAACATAGAAGTGAAATGGGGAGGGATTACTCCCAATTTATACACAAATTTTGGACTTAGGACAAAACCCTAACAATGGAGAAAAATTCGAAATTTTGAGAAGAGATGAGAGAAAGGGAAATACCAATGGAGCACTAGGGAGAGAAATAATCAAGATTTTCCACTTCTTTCTTCAATTTTTCAAAGCTTTTGATGGATTTTTGGAAGGAGAAGGGAGATCCCTCTCCTTTCTCTTTGTTTTGGCGGACACACACACACAAGCACAAGGGGATCGGACCACACAGGAAGAAATGAAGGGAAGAGAGAGAATTTTGCAAAATAGACTCTGATCGTTCAGGAAATACCATAAAACGTTTTGAACGTTTTCGAAACCGTTGTAACGTTTTAATTAAATTTTAAGATTTTGGAAATCCTGTTTTTTGATCAAATTTTTACAGAGCCAATCGTTTTGAAACGTTTTGAAACGTTGGGAACGTTTTATAATCGTTGGTAACGATTTAACTAAACTCGCAGGAACTGGAAAATCGAGTTTTAATTTTGAAAACGTCTGGAACGTTTTAACAAACGTCTGGGACGTTTTAGGGTCCAGCAGCACAATTTTTTTTTTTTTTTTTTTTTTTTTTTAATGTCACACAATTAAACCATGAATTCAATTGGTATAAAACCCTAATTCCAAAATTCAACTCAAATGGATGATTTAATCAAATAACACGAATCGAGATGTTCAATTTGAAAATATCAAGGGAAGAAGAAAGGTATCTTATTTAATATTTGGAATTCTTTGCACATAAGTCCTCCAAGTTTTTGAATATTGCATTACTTTGAAATTTTTACAATTAGGCCCTTTTTGTATATTTTTATTTATTCAAGGATCACAATGTGACATAAGCCAATCTGGTTAAAACTGAATTGTTGTGAAAAGGTAGATTTGCATATTCGTATGGTTGTCGATTGATGTGTTCTTTTTATTGTTCTATATGTGAAATGAATTTGCCATGCTGACCCATAGAGGTAGCTTGGATAAGGTGACGGTGACCTATCCGTTGACCTGTTTATGAATTTGCCATGCTGACCCGTAGAGGTAGCTTGGATAAGGTGACGGTGACCTATCCGTTGACCTGTTTATGAATTTGCCATGCTGACCCGTAGAGGTAGCTTGGATAAGGTGACGGTGACCTATCCGTTGACCTGTTTATGAATTTGCCAGGCTGACCTGTAGAGGTGGCTTGGATAAGGTGACGGTGACCTATCCGTTGACCTGTTTCTGAATTTGCCAGGCTGACCTGTAGAGGTGGCTGGATAAGGTGACGATGACCTATCCGTTGACCTGTTTAATGAATTTTGCAAGGCTGACCTATATAGCCGGCTTTGACCCTATTTGAATGAAATTGCAAAGTTGAACCGTATGGCTGACTTTGATTCCGTGTGAATGCATTTGTAAAGTTGAGCTGTATAGCTGACTTAGAACCAGACTTTAGTAAATGGTTAAGCCAAAGCACTACAGATGGGTGTCAGATAAAGGGTCCAGCTCGGTGGAACATCTGTAGGTGTCAGTAACCCTACAGATGAGGGTTTGATAAAGGGTCCAGCTCGAGAGAACATCTGTAGGTGCTACCAGTCATATTAAAATGAGTTAAGCCTAATATGTACTTGTTTGAGATTCATCTTGGAAATTCTGTATGTTGTGATTCATTTGATTATGGTTGTCGAGCATATGCATTCATATATACATATATTGAAATAGAACTGTTAATGTGCTGTTGTACGAATTTCATTTTTGAGTATGGATTCTGATTGCAAGTCCAATAACCTGATTGTGGCAAATTCGCACTGAGAAATTATTCTCACCCCCACCTTTTGGGTTCTTTTTACAGGTTGCGATACGATTGATTCTTGGGAGGCACACGAGTAGTAGGCCTTTGGTATATGTCACCATATTACCTTAGTAGTTGTTTTGTTATTTGACTAGAGATGTATATATATTTTTGTTGGATAGTTCTCTAGGTCATATTTTATGGTTAGTATCCGTATAAGATACATGTGATATGTTCTACTTTTACTAGACATTTTGTACCTGGATTATTATATGGACTTGTTTTATTTCTTTTATTGTGATAATTATGAGTTATATCGTAATTGCTTTGTAAGCATACATGAATGTATGCTTACGGCGGGACTCTGTCACTACTTATGGCTGCGGGGTGTGACACCCAAGTAGTTAGTGGTCCCAATCATACTTTACACATTTAGTCAGAGGGACGTTTAGGGGAGAGAATAATGAGGACTGTTAGTCGCTCCCATATATATATATATATGTTATGAGAGGGTACAAAATTATTGTTTCCAACCGGAAACTTCCTCGAACTTGAGCTTTTGAAATAAACGCAAGAGCCGTACATGAAAAAGGGCCTAAAGTTTCTTTAATCGTACAAACATGGTAAAAATTTGGTTGGTCGCTGAGTTTGCTGATAATTAGTACATCATGTGATATACATTTAAAAAATCTAGTAGTTAATTTGTCTTTTTTTTTTAATCTTCCGTAAATTAAAAAATTTCAATCATGATCTTGATTTTTTTTTTAAAGTGCTCCAACCGTCCGAATTTTGGACCGTTCTAATCCTCATAGAACCGCTAGGAATTCTGGCGGTTTTGGGTTTATGAAATTGCCAGGAATCCTTAACTGTCAGAATTCCTGACAGTTTGCTAGAAAAATGCCCCACACACTATATATATATATATATATAGTGTGGCTAAATTGTTGCTGGCAGCATTTTGGCTGAAGTGTTGCCAGAGCTATATTTAATTATGTGATGTTCAAACAACAAATTCAAACCGTTAGATGTTTAATCTATATTAAAATCTATTTGGAGACCAAATTTTACATTTTTTTGAATTTTATTTACTATTTATTAAGCTGGTTTGAAAACCGCTGTTTTCAATGCTGCAGAAATTTACTGAAAACAGGGGTTTTCAACCAGCTTAATAAATAGTAAAAAAATTCAAAAAAATGTAAAATTTGGTCTCCAAGTAGATTTTAATATAGATTGAACATCTAATGGTTTGGATTTGTTGTTTGAACATCACATCATCAAATATAGCCCCGGCAGCACTTGGCCGTAATGCTGCCAGCAGCAAATTAGCCATACTCTATATATATATAGAGAGAGAAAGTGGATAAGATCAAAGTGGTATGACCAAGGCCTTTGGTGCTACCAAGTCTTTTTTGGATTTTCAAAGTCCAAACGGTCTATCTAAACCGTTAGATGTGATCTCTATATTAAAATCTGCTTGGAGACCAAATTTTACATTTTTTGGAATTTTTTTACTATTTTTTAAGCCACTTTGAAAATTGCTAATCACATGGTCCAGAATTTGGTTGCACTGTTTTTACTGTTCATCCGGATCTGCCATTTTCAAAGTGGCTTAAAAAATAGTAAAAAAATTTCAAAAATTGTAAAATTTGGTCTCAAAGCAGATTTTAATATAGATTGAACATCTAACAGTTTGAATCGACTATTTGAACTTTAAAATTGCAAAAACTAATTGGTAGCACCAAGGCCTTGGTCATACCACTTTGACCTTAGCCACACACACTCTATATATATATATATATATGAGTCCGGCTAAATTGCTGCCGGCAGCATTCTGGACAGCTGCTGCCGGGGGCATTTTGGTCATTTCCGGTGTTCAAACAACAAATCCGAACCGTTCAACGTGTTCTAAATATTAAAATCTACTTGGAGACCAAATTTTACATTTTTTGGAATTTTTTTACTATTTATTAAGCCACTTTGAAAATTCCAGATCACATGGTCCAGAATTATGTACACTGTTCACCCGGATAAGCCAATTTCAAAGTGGCCTAATAAATAGCTAAAAAATTCTAAAAAATGTAAAATTTGGTCTCCAAGTAGATTTTAATATAGATTGAATATCTGTATAAAAAAAATTGTTGTTTGAACACCGGAAATGACCGAAATGCCCCCGGCAGCAGCTGTCCAGAATGCTGCCGGCAGCAATTTAGCCATACTCTATATATATATATATATATATATTTTCCTCATCTACCACTCACAACTCACTCAAACTCAACAGAAGAAAAAATAAGAAAAAAAGAGACGATTTTGAAAGAGAATTTACCATCCTGAACTATTTAATTTTGACTTCCTTCAATTTTGATTTGCGCAAATTATAAAAAGTAAGATTTATATCAGGAGAGAATATTTTGATTCAAAATTTGAAACTCCTTAGCAGAACTGTACAAACTCTTAACCCTAAAAATTCTTTTCTGAATGGAGTGAAAAATAATTATTTTTGAAAAATATTATTTTAGTCTTTTCCAAAAAATATTTACCAATGTTTTATGAATCTTGAAGGAAAATAGTAAAACTAAGGTCTTCCCGCCTTTTTTTTTTCCTTCATTTTTTACCGGAATTAAATGCAACTCTTATATGAAAAATTAATCTCTCTTTTTATTTAAATGCACACTAAATTAATGTTTTTTTTATTTGAAAATAAATGGCTCCACTGAATGCCCACAAATCTCGCTTTTAACTTAATGTGAATTATTTTATGAAGCTTGTTAATATTTTTTGAAAAGTTTCAAACTTAATTTAAAAATATATTGTCAATATATCCATTATAAATGAATCCCCACGTCATTTGTCCAATCTACTTTTGTCTTCTTATTTATTTAATTGGAAGAGGGTTTGGCTAGTATGCTAATTTGCTTCTCTTCTTATTTAAAAAAAAAACAAAATTGTGCTTGTTGTGTCTAAAACATAATAAAGTTAAAATTATGAAGTTTTTTGCATTAAAAGGATATTTATATGCGTCTATTAAGATTTTTTTTAAATATTATATTTTGCATTAATAGTATGTCAAAAATATTATATTTTGAATTATTCATCAAATTATAAATAATTCAGCCAATCTGAGACGTCTGACATAATTTTCTACTTTCTCGTTTTGTTTTGATAATATAAAAATGATAATTGGGCTGTGAGCGAAGCAGAATATCATTTTTTTAAATAATGTGATCTCTAAGCTATGATCACCACTTCAATTACCAACACCCACAGAAATTACAAAGTTTTACAAAAGCATGATCAAATCTCTTCAAGTTCAGAAAACTTGGGTACAGGATTGTGTATTCCTTCCCAATTATTAGGCCCACACAATCTATTAGGATGCTCAATATTTCCTTGGCCACACACTTAATGATAGTACGAAATTTCTTTGGCGCGTCACAAGATATTTCCGTTGCTCATGTGACATGTCTTTTGGAATGATTTACAAAATATTATTATTTGTATAAAACTTCTTTACTCAATTAAAATTAAATTGAGGATTAAATCTCTTGAAAAATAACAGTTACATGTTAATAAACAGAAAGGACAACATTCTTCACGACTCCTATCCATTTTATTCGACACTTGCTTCAGAAAAAAAAAAATTAGTTTTTCTACCTTCTTTCTTTCCATCGTTTCATATCCACCCAACAGAAGATAAGAGACTTTGCAATTTTAGATCCATGGGTCTGGGTGGAGCGATTTCCAACCTTCTCTCTTTGGGCGCCAAATTGCTGCCGGCTGTGGTCGCAACTGCACAAGCTCCATCTTCTTCCTTGTCTTCTGCAGTAGATCATCAAAACCACCAAATTGAGGCTGAATTGAAAAAATTGATGAGGATGCTGGAGCGGATCAAGGCCACGCTGTACGATGCAGAGCAGAGGGAGATCACAGACTCGTCAGTCAAGCTCTGGTTGAAGGAGCTCAAGGGTGTTGCGTACGATGCAGAGGATGTACTGGGTGAGTACCACTATGAAGTCTTACGAGCACGAGTTGAGTCAAGAGATGCTTCTCCGCCAGATTCTCGTAAAAGGAAGCTACTTCAGGTAACTTATTTAAATACTTTTAACCCAATAGTCTTACTATAAGATTCAGGTAGAGACATATACAACAAGGTACCAGCTGGACATATGGCCTGCCATAGGATATATCATTAGTCCATAAAAACCACATTAGAAACTGAAAATATGTAGCATAGACCTGTACAATATAACTATTATTACCTGTGTACATGGGCAGTCATACACTCTCATGGTAATTATGACTTTCCAGGTTCCATCTGGCATGCTCGATCAAGTTAAGCAAATAAGGAGCAGATTTGATGAGATTGCAAACGATCGGATAGCACTTCAACTGACAGAAGGAGATGGGCCCAAGCGTTTCAACAATGAATTGCAAATAGCTCCAACAAGCCACGTTGTAGTTCAGTGCAATATCTTTGGTAGAGAGAGGGAAAAGGAGAAACTGATTGATTTGTTGTCCTCTGAATGTGATGGTGTTTCGGTGGTGACAATTGTTGGAATGGGGGGGATTGGCAAAACAACCATTGCACAACTTGCCTATAATGATCAAAGAATCAGACAAAGATTTGATAAATCTGGATGGATATGCGTATCAGAGGATTTTAGTGTTGAAAGGCTCACCATAGAATTAGTGGAGTCTATTACAGGAAACGAGTGTGGTCTAACAAATTTGAGTGTTTTGCAAGAGAAAATTCGGAAGGAGATAAGTGGGAAAAGGATACTTTTGGTCCTTGATGATGTTTGGAATGAGAAAAAGAGTCTGTGGGATTCATTTCTGGCTCCTTTTATGTCAGTAGCATTTGCTAAAATTCTGGTTACTACAAGGAACGATCATGTTGCACGAATCGTGCAAACAGAGCCAACATTCAACCTTGGCTATTTATCAACTGAACAGTGTTGGGAGTTGTTTGAACATTATGCATTTGGTGGAGTAGAACAAAATAAGAGCACACAGTTGGTAGAAATTGGAAAGAAAATCATGAACAAGTGTGGAATGTTGCCCCTGGCTGTGAAGTCAATTGCTAGCCTTTTGAGACATGAGGCAGAAGAAGAGACGTGGAGAGAGATTTTAGAAAATGAGCTATGGCAGCTGTCAGATGTTAGCAATGAGATATTTCCACCTCTTCAAATAAGTTATGCACGACTTCCCACATATCTAAAGTCTTGTTTTCTATATTGTTCCATGTTTCCTAAAGGTTACTGCTACGATGTACAATATTTGGTAAAATTATGGATGTACCAAGGTTTTGTTGAGTCCAAAGGAAACAAGACTGCAGAAAAGATTGGTTTCGAATATGCAGAACAACTATGCCAGAGGTCCTTGTTTGAAAGAGAAGGCAAATATGAGGGGGAAGATTTTGTTTGGCCAAAGTTTAAGTTGCATGATATAGTTCATGATTTAGCACGTCTTAATTCGGAAAATGGTTGTTATTCAGTTGAGGTTAGTCAGCTCCCAATTTTTCCTAATGTGATGTACCATTTGTATATAGCTCAAAATGTGAACCTAATATATCCAATTCCCTCTGACAAGTTCACAGCTCTGCGCACACTCATTACGTGCTCTTGTGTCAAAAACTTTTTCCGTACTTTTGACCTTATAATGGCACCAAATTTAAGAGCTCTAGAAATGCAGGGATCTCGTGATTGTGAATTAGGATTTCTTTCCTCTATTAGTAATTTGAAACATCTTCATTATCTTTCACTTAGTAATATGTTCTTTGAAACACTACCTGAATGCATATGCTCCCTTTACAGCTTGCAAAATCTAACTCTTATCCATAGTCCACTCAAAAAGTTTCCAACAAAAATAGGAAATCTGATTAGCCTGAATGAGCTGATAATCCATGGTTGTTCTGTCCTCGAGGTGTTGCCTGAGTCCCTTTGTCAACTCAAGGCCTTGAGGAAAATCGTTATTAGTAGATGCTATAAAATTAAGGAGTTACCAAACAACATAGGAAATCTAGTTAGCTTAGAAGAGCTTCAAACTGAATATTGCCGTGGCCTCCAGGTGTTGCCTGTGTCCCTTTGTCATTTAAAGGCCTTGAGGAAACTCCGTCTTATTAAGTGCTTCAGAGTTGAAGAGCTTCCTAGTGACATGGGGAGCCTCACAAATCTTCATACTCTTGAAATCAGGGATACTGGTGTGAGTTATTTACCACTTGGCTTGAGCAAACTTGTAGGAAGTCAAGCACTAAATGTGGCACTCAAGTGCAAGACAATAGGATGGTTGAAGGATTTTCCTGATATGGGAGGAACTCTTTGTCTATGTGGATTGGAAAATATTCCCAATTTAATGGATATCCAATGTGCTAACCTTCCGAGTATGCGTAACTTGGAGCACTTGATAATAGACTGGAATGAGGATCATTATTGGGGCATAGACTGGCAGTGTTATTAAGTTGTATATCGAAAGTGGTCAGAAAATATTTCTTGAAGATCGAAATTGTTTTTCAGTGATGGATAGTCTCAAGCCTCACACTAATCTTAGCAAGCTAAAAATAGTAGGTTACAGTGGCAATACATTTCCAGAATGGATTGGCAGCCTATGCAAACTAAAGTATTTGAATATTACCTTTTGTAATAGTTTGCAATTCTTAAAAGCAGTGCCATTAGAACTTGAAGAGTTGGAAATTTATGGATGCGATCAGCTAGTATCTATGACTGGGATAAAACAGCTGAAATCCTTAGTCAAACTTTACATCGAAAATTGCCGAAACCTGCACTCATTTATGGAACCTTCTCTTGAATTGACAATGTGTGCACATGAGGGTTCATATGATAGCTCATTGTTGGGGTTGACAAATCTTGCTTCACTTAGATGTTTGCAGATTTCAAACTGTTTGAAATTGCAAGTATTGGCAGATGAGTTGCTTCCCGTAGAACCATGCAAAGTTGAGGTTACTCATTGCCCTGGGTTAAGGAAGTGGTGCTTGCAACATGGAATAAACTACAAGGTACTTCATAGTTTCTATTCTACAATATTTTTGTTAATTAGATACTTGATAAGAGTGCCATCATCTTCTTGTAAGCTTTATTTGTTTTACTCAAATACAAAAGTAGAATCACACAATATATTTCATTCAACCCATACAATTCAACTCAGGAATTTTCATTTTTTTGTAGTCATGTCATATAATATTACTACATACAATCTGTCATGGATGCAATTTGTTTATTCTCTAAATTACACTGGGTTTTACAATTGAAAGCGTATACACCTCGGAAACAGAGGGTGTTACCTTTTGTCACTAGACCAAAAGCTGGTTCTTGTCTAATCCAAATTTAAAAATTCAAATCATAATTTAAGAGATGATAATCAAAGGAGATGTGTAACAGGAAAAGGACGAATCTGAAACCGAAGAAGATGATGAGGCAGGAACTTGACAGTCCCAGAATAATAATGATGATGATAGTGGTCATGAACCTAGTGGTTACTGCACTGGAAATAGGTTAAGGGAATGGTGCTCTTGCAGTACAGCATTACCTACAAGGTACGTTCTTTTATACAATTTGCTATCTTGTAGATCTTTGAGGAAAGTATCGTTATCAACTTATAAGCTATGTTACTTTTATCTGTTCTTAAAAATAGGACGGGTTTGGAAGTTTCTCCCAAGTAAAACAATCAATTCAGAAATTCTATACTGTGTGGTAGATTTGCCATATGATGTATTGCTAATTTGCTACTACTTACCAGTTGTCATCAATGGTCCAATGCAGTCTTTCTTACCTTTGACTTTGATCTTTACAATAAATCATATTTGATGGTACATATATACAATTAAACCAAGGATAATATTTGTATAATATGGTGTCAGCTAGGTCTCTTTTACCATGCCCCATCTTGAAGGTTTATTCCTTAATTTAACCCTGAGTAAGCCGAATAAGAAAAATATTGAAAAACGAAAATAATAACAATCTGGGCGGGATTAGAAACTTCTGCCAAGTAAACAATCAATTCAGAATTCTACACAGGGTAGATTTGCTCTATGATATTGCTACTACTTACCTGTTGTCATCAATGGGTCAATGCAGCTCATACTCCTGTCCATTGAGCAATTTTATGGTTCAACATAACAACACCAATCAATCTCACCTAACAACCCTAACAACCTCTGATCCGACCGATCCTGTCCCCTGTCTTTTTCCAAATTTGCTTCTCTCATCTGTCTAAGCTCAGGCATGAGTCACGCGGCTCGCAGCGGCTCCTCTAGGTATTTTTTGTCTCTCAGTTTTTTCTTAACTTAAAACTTTGTCTACGTAAACTTTCTCTGAGAAGGAACACATATGTCTCTTTTGTGCATAACCTCACCTCTATCATATTTCAGTGTATCTAGTTCCATTTACTTTAATTTCGTTTGTGGGGTTTCATTTAGAAAGTGTTTAGTGTTGTTCGGTTGTCACCTGATGGATGTAATTGAACTTGACAAATCATTGGATGGATGTTGTTACCAGAATTGGCCTCTTGCATGTTTGTTTCTTTGCATCCTTTAATTCATGTATGGATGTTGTTACCAATCATTGGATGGATGTTTGAGCTGGACATACCAGTTTCAAGGATTGACTAGATTCATGTTGCTCTGTTAGGCACATATTTTGAGACTCAACGCTTAGCTATAGGAGAACTGATTCACCATTACCTCTAGGAAGCAAGGGTAATAAAATGTATGTAATAATTGAGAATTAAATTTTTCTGATATAATAAAGTTTGTCATATTGTCTTTAATGATTGCTTGTATGCTGGTAAATGTAGGTAAGTGGATGTGCTACTGGTATAGCTTCTACAGAAAGACAACTTGCCTTATCTGAAGAGCTTGGAGACTTACCCTGTTGGAGTCTACAACTAAATAATGGAGCCAGCAAGTAATTTTTTCGGTTGGAACTAAAGGGCTTGAGGTTTCAGAAATCAGGATTAGTGGTCATGTGAAATAAATACTATGTTTTCTGTTCATGAACCAGATTTCTCTTTTTCCTTGTACCAGTATATTGAAATCTTTCCTATTGCTTATGTTTCTGTTCTTGGTTTCAATCACTAGGTCTCTCTTTTTCTATCTTTTTTTATTTTATTTGAAGAAAACTCTCTGTCTATGTCTCTCATGCCTGGTTGTGTCCATTGAATTGAAGTCCTCCTGCTCACATAAATTATTATTCTCTTTTTCATTTTCTTCCTCCTCTTTTCTCCTTGTCAGAATGAAAAATGGTACTGAAATAGTCCATGTTGTCTTGCTTAGAGCATGAGGGAATTCCAGTGTCCTTTTCTTCTTCCTTATTAATGCTCTCATGATTGCAAAAATATGGCTGTGTAAAGTGTACTCCGAATCTTTCTTCTGTCTCTATCTCTTGACAGGAGTTTTTTTGTTGTGCTCTGTTTGTGCCCTGTTTTTTTCTTTTGGTGAGAACTGTCTTTGTTACTAGTAGTTGAAACGTTGGAAAGGGAATTGGACTTGTGTTCACCCTTACTGCTTAAGCATCGAACAATAAACAACTAAAAATATGAGAAATAAAATAAATATGAACTATGGCATTGATTGTGTAAGAATTCCTTTAATTCCACTGGTAGTCAAAATCTCAAATGAATCAGATTCAATATATCAGATTTTCTTTATGTTTTTTTTTTTTTTCCATCTATGTGCATTTTGTACATCTTATCTAACTTTCAGCAAATCTCAATTAATTTCAGGTTGGCAACTATCGACACTGTGTACAGCAACTGAATGACAAGAACGAATGGGGCTATATTGAAGCTTTAGTTGAAATAATTAATTGATTTTGTCATGGATACATATATTTTTGTCCCCACTACTCATGTGTTGCTTTTGGCGAGTTCACAAACAGTTTCCAGTTTATCTTTAATATATGGATGTTGCAATAATAGTGCTCCAAATATCCAAGAACAGTTTTGAATTTGAAATAGCTGAATTAGGCCTTCAAATTAGGGCTCCAAATCTGGTTATTTTGGGCCTTCAAGTGTACCAAGTAATATAATGAAAGGCTTGAGATAGAAGTCATAGTATAGTAATCACTACTTGAGTCAAAGTCTATTATCTTCATTATATCTAAATGCCTTGATATCAAAGGCTATATCTTCATTAAATCTAAATGCCTTGATATAATTGATACTTTCAAGATTATTATGTACCGACATGACCTAGGCTAGCTAGCACGCAGATAAAGGGGCTCAGTACATTCCACCTCAAGCCGGATTGGTCTGAATTCTGATCGGACCGTCCTGATCTAAACTCAAAATTTGAGTTACTTCATAGGATCATGAATCGATGAACCAAGATAAGACCAAGATAGTACTGCTGCAGTAACTTATTTTTCAAATAAGGAACATGACTTTTCAAATGCAGTAAGGCTTCCAAAAACGCATTGCAATTAAAACCGAGTTCTCATAGAGAAAGTAATTCAAATTTTATCAATTCAGTATTATTAATTTTTATCAGCAGTTCAATATTTTTAATTCGCACCAAGCCTGGTCAATAGTATACTTTTGCGACAAAAAAATAATCTACAATTTTGATTTTTTATTTTATTTTAACAAATTTTGATGTCAGTTGTCAAAGTTGTCAAGTAAATTCAATGCAAATACATTCCATTCCATATTTAAAACCATAATTTTATTAAAATAAAATAAAAGATAACTGATATATATGAGTTTCTATCCTTTGAGTCATCAACTAATATTTTGAGTTTAGATCCGGACCATCTGATTTAAATTCACATGAATAATAAAGGATCCAATGCATTACAGGCGTAGGCCAGATTAGACCATATTGGCCCAGATTCTGATTGAACGGTGCGTTAATGCAGAGGATGCGGAACTCTGCTGAGAAACAAAAGTGTTCTCATTATAATCAGAGCGGCCATGAAAAGCAGTAGAATTGGAGGGAGCCATTCTATTGTGAGTTGAGGCCAATGAGAAAAATTTAGTGTTTCAAACATCCCCTCCGCGAACGCAGCAGCAACCGATTTTCTCTCCAGTGCTGACAAAAGAATTATCTCCGTTTTTGCGCTTTGCAACCCAATTTCGCAATTACGTCAAGTGCAAAATAACTCCAGTACTTCTGAGCATGGCTTTTCTAATGAGCAGAGTTCTTTTTTTTGCAGTAACAATTATAACTTTACAAACATTAATTCCTGCTGTGGGGTAACAATTATAACTTTACAAAAATTAATTCAAGTTGCGTGCTAGGCCTTTCTAACACGCAAAACTCATGTGGTAACCTTCCAGAAATTAATTCATGTGGTAAGCCCATTTAGGTGGTAACCTTACAAACTCATGGGGTAACCTAATGAGATACATACACACACACATACATACATGCATGCATACATCTGTATTTATGTCAAATTAACGCATACTTGATCGAATACATACATCCGATTTATGTCAAAGTTGTCATTAGTCGGATACATACACTTCGTCCGACTATACCAAACCAAATGCCACGTCGAACACTTCATCCAGTCGGGCCAAAACCACAGCAAACTGGGGAAAATATTTTGACAGAATAGTTTTTAACACATACAACACACGAGTTATATGCAGTGTTGTTTTGACTATATTATCTGTGAGATGCATGAATTAAAAACTGTCAAATTCTTCACTCCCAAATTGAGTACATGCTCGAAAATTGTGCTGAGACGGACATATATACGTACTACCTGCTCATTTTATAAACTTTAGCTTGCGAGATACCACATCTAAGTAATTTGAAGACATTTTCATACTCATACTCACTTAAAATTAATCTTACTTATACATTACTCTTACTCATTAAACAATAAAACTAGGATGTTTTAAGAGTATTATTACCTTATTCATATCCACCTTATCGAATACAGTACATATTGGATGAACAGTAAAAAGAGTATCATTGACACCCATACATATCTTTCATATTCGTTCGACATCCACAATTAAACAATCAGCTTTCTAAACAAAAGTATATCTGAAGGAGATGTCACAATACATAGATCGGCCCGGCCCAACTGGTTGACAGCCCAACAAATAAGGAAATGACGGTAGGAGGAACTTTTTTGGGCCGTTGATTTTGAGTGTGTTGGTCCAGCTATTACTTTTAATCTTTCATAGGGCTATTATTTTGCTTTTATCTTGAATCTCTATTTTCTGTTTCTAGCAATATAACTTACATATATTTACTATTACTATGGACATTGGAAAATTTACTTATCTTATATGTTTTAGATGGATTTTACTAATTTTAATTTTATTTTCTTCTAATTTGCTTATTTGTTTCTTAATAAGTAAAATTACATACTTATCTTGTATTTCTTTTAGTGATTTAGCTGAATTTATTGGTTTACAAAGCTCCTTTACTCTTTTAGTTATTACTTGTGAATGAAATATCCATTAATTAGTGTGATTTATTAATTTTAGATGCTCAGGTGTCTCTTTCTTTTTTCTCAAATTTAAAAAGTGTAGTTGTTTGTGCACTATTTTGAGTTCATCTCTAATACATATTCTTCATATTTTTATCTAGAATTGACAACATTTCAAATTGAAAGCATCTTATCTTATTTCAAACATCCCAATGTTTACAGTACTCTCATTAATATTAAAAACAAATCTAAAAATAATAGTATTATAAATAAAATGACAATTATTCCATTAATCAGTTCAATCCGGTCATGAATGGAACATTTGTCATACTGATCCACTGGTCCCCTTGAATGAAAGAAGACACACTGAACTGATCCGCCTCCTTTGCACTGGTAATCACCCGAAACCCCGGCCACGTGACACGTTTCGCGGTGCTCGACCCAGGACCCGTGTTCAAGTACTCCCCATAATATAACGTGCTAAGTGCAAATGTACCGTTCCATGGCAACCAACCCGTAGGATCTATCAGACTGTCAAGATTAGACTGCATGAACACAGTACGAGAATATTCTTTCCATGGCCGACCTAGGTACGTCTTGACACTTGATACAGTTCCCGCCAAGTCGGAGGCGGCGGTTACTTTGCACTTTTGGATTGAAATGCCGGTGTTTTGATTCGGGTCCTCTCTACCCTGAGCAGTGAAGATGTTGCTTTGGTTCGGGTTGGGTTTTCGTGCGTACAAGTTGCAGTTTTGGAACACGACAGCTGCATTGCCAAAGATAAAGTCTATTGTTCCGTAAATGTCGCATTCCCGGTAAAACTGGCGGAGGGTGTGAGTGTAAAGAGTGTCTTGATACCCAACAAAGCTGCATCGGTAGAAAACCGAAAGATCGGAGCCGACTCTGACAGCTACGGCTTGGTGCTTGCTCGGACCGGCCGAGTTTTCGACCGTTAAGTCTCTTGCTATGAACCCGTTGCCAACTACAGCTGTTACAATTGAGCAGTACAAAATTGATTAATTTTTGAAATTTTTTGAGTGAATATTAGTATATAAAATCCAAAATATTACTGATATTTTTATTGAAAAAAATGCAGGACAGACAAATAAAAAGTTTAGCATGTGAGCCTATGTCTGGAACAGGAATCAAGGCATTAGATTGCCCCCACATGGTTTACATGGCATAATATAATAATACCTCAATGGCATGATATACTATTTATTGCATGTGCATGCTCTCTACCTGGGGACCGTATAGGTCAACAAATACAACTTGAATGCCTATCTTCAATAAATGTACTTACTTTTATGGACCTTAAAAATATGATGTTTAACCTAAACATGTAGAAAAAGGTATATATGGATATAGATGTAAAAAAATAACACGGATACGTCACGGTACGTCATGTCATGGTTCTGATATACATCATACGGTATCTGTGTCGGTTACGTGTTGTGATTCGCAAGTTTTTTCTCATAATTATTTGAAAAATTAACACGCCACGGCATGTAAATTGGTCTAATCGCAGTACGACACAACACATGATGACGTGATCACACGAGTTATGTGTTATCTGGATCATTAGATCTTGATCTAATGATGAATTTTGAATAACCTAACTTAAATTTCGAATAAAAATAGTTAAATATGACCAAACATGATATGTATAATCATTGCATGATTAACCGTGATCACTAACATCCTGTGACCGTTCATCCCAATTTAATCACGAGAACAGAGTAGGTCGGATGTCCATCGGACCTACTTTTAGGTTCAACGAGCATGATAACCGTCTGATCTAGTTTAAAATTTGTGCACACAAAAATTTAAACAGACACGCACGAAGTTTAAAGTATTCCACACGAATCTTAATGCATATAGGCAGTGATTAAATCTATCGAACCAAAGTAGGTCCGATGCCCATCGGACCTACTCTCAACCAAGTGTTTAATCACACCACAACAACAGCTGTTACAATTGAGGTGCGCTGTCTTATCCACAGAACATAGATCTGACAGATAAGATGCACAATTTATTCATTTCACTATATTAAATGAAGACCTGAGCTCATATCAAATAAAACCCCACCGACTATTCCCTTTGTTGTTACTATTCAGTTCAAATCATTCGATTAAATTTTAGTCAATCTGGACCGTACAATTTCATTGTAGTTGATTTTTTTTTTTACTTTTTATATCATGAACCGTCAATAATATTCCAAATAAAACCAAATCCAGTTCAATTTATTCTTAAATATTTTTTCTTGTAGATGGGAATCATTAGGGTACTTTAAATGATTGTTCAGTTAAAACAGAAATAAAATAAAACTTGTCAATCAAATAACAACCGATTAAAAAAGAAATGAAGTAATTTTTTATTTGTTTGATTGAACTAAAATAAGAGAGATTAAACCAAATAATTAACGTATAAAAAAATCTGTAATTCAAAAATTCAACCTAACTGAACCATTCAAAAATTCAACCAAATTAAACCATATTTAACCCATATTTAACCCGAAATTTGTCGGTTAGTTTGAAAATCAAATAAACCGAATTCAATAAATTAACAACTTTAGGAATCATATATAGGACAAGACAAATTGTACTAGATTTT
Organism: Carex parvula; assembly: GCA_025461045.1. Lineage (NCBI taxonomy): Eukaryota > Viridiplantae > Streptophyta > Magnoliopsida > Poales > Cyperaceae > Carex > Carex parvula. The sequence continues at coordinate 151,299 of JAJGRW010000759.1, forward strand.
CCTTGATAATTATTTATTAATTTTCTGCGCAAAATTGTACTAAATTTGTAGTTTGTGGAAGTACAATGCACAAGATTGAGCAATAAATAAATATTTGATTTGTCATTTTTAAGCGTGATGCACACTTGCATTACATGCATCTATGTTCTTCCCACGTGAGTCTCTGAACAAAATATTCTCCTTATTTTTTATTCTATAAGTATTATTTGTTTATAAAAGAAGGATATCATGTTCAAATGATTAATTCCATGCAATATTCACTGCAAATTTTCCTCAAAATTTGTATTCCAAACAAAGGTATATATACAATAGTTTGTGTAATTTTGGCACCATGAGACTTGTTTAATTACTAATTATAGGGCACCAAGTTTCTTTAATTAGCGGATTAATAATTTAACTTTTGTTAGTATAAAAAAAGAGGAATTATAATATAAGGGGAATGCTAAATATGACAATTTAAGTTTATTTTAATGCATGCAAATGGAATATTTTTTTTTTTTTTTTTGGGGGGTGAGAGGAGGAAATTTTTTATTTATAGAAATTAATAAAATACGAGAGAGGGAAGTAGAAAGAGTACTATAGTTGTTAAATTGGTACAAAGATCGGATTTCAATTTAAATTATTCAATGGTCCAGATTCAATATTTTTTCAATTTAAACAGATTCACATGGACCACAGAAACTCTGAAGTACATCTAAACTTTTCTTGCATGTACTCCCATCCCTCTTTTTTTTTCCTTGAACAAAACAGAAAAATTTCTATGCCATTTTCTGTGCAATCATTTGTGTTGCTGAGGCAAAATACAAAATAAAAGAGAGAAATTTGGACCGGAAGCATTGAATCTGATCCAAATTTTTTGATTGGAAACAATAGATCCGATCTTTCTATTGGTGCAAAAAAGTTTATACTCTTTCTATTTTCTTCTCTTATTTTTTATTGATTTCTATGAATAAAAAATTCTGGGGAGATGATATATATCTTGTCGGTGGATTAAAAGCCAATTCCACCTTTCAGAATGTACTGTACACATGTGAAAGTGATAAAAAGCATATCATATGACACTAAAAAAGTTTCATAATAATTAAGGTTATGATTTTCTTTCTTGTTTGGTGTTTAAAATTATATTTAGTGAACTTAACTTTCTTAAATTTACTGAAAAGATGATTTTTGGTTGTTGTCTAAAATTAAATAAGTTACCTTTTTGAAATAGAATCTTGGGATGATTTCAATAGTGGATATAATTATTTTAATTATCATGAGCTGGCGCATTTAATGGGTCAAAATAAAGTTGTTTCTTTTCCCGGGGAACACGGATCTAATCTAACGGTGGAAAGCTTAGCATTACCAAAGGTGCAAAATGAGACTAGAAACTATTCATGACATATATATATATATATATATATATATGGATATATTAATGTATCGCATTTGACAGTATATAAAATATATATGAAGACATTTATTATGTGGACAGAGTCACATGCCAGGACCCAAAAGAAGCATGGCACTCGTTGTATATGTCAACTTTTTTTTGGTCTGTCTTCATCCTTCTTGGACCATGCATATATATATATATATATAGAGAGTAAGAACTAGAGTGTTCCTAAGTTCACTAAGTCCCTTTATGAACTCAACTCTAAAACCTATTGGGTTGGTTTCAAACGACAAATTCATACCGTTGAAATCCTTCTACTTGAGTGATGTATCTACATGTGAAAATTTTAAACTTTCAAATTAATTTAGTATAAAGTCAAGTGGTCAAAATTAGAAGGTTTATAAATTAATTTTAATGCATTCATTTTTTGAATGCCTTTTGACCACTTGACTATATACAAAATTAATTTTAAATTTCAATTTTTTTGCATGTAGACGCATCACTCGTAAGGTAGAAGGATTTCAACGGTTTGAATTCATCGTTTGAAGCCAATTCGATAGGTTCAGAATTATCTGAAAACAGTGATTTTGTACCTATCTATAAAAATAGTAAAAAAATTCCAAAAAATATAAAATTTGGTCTTGAAGCACATTTTAATATGGAGAACATTTTGAGCGGTTTGAATCGACTGTTTGGACTTTAAAATTGCTAAAACCAACTCGTTATAACTTAAGTTGAAATTATAACGTTATGACATTAGCCGAACTCTATATATATATATATATATATATAGATATATAGATATATATATAGAGTCTGACTAATCTCATACTGTTATAATTTTAGTCTGAATTATATATATAATTGGAGCTAAACAGTTTTTCTAATTCAGAATAATTAGAGCTAAACAAGTTATATTGTAATATAATTTGAGTCCAGCTACGTACCCAATTTATATAAGCATACCTGAGTATATGTTTATAAGTCAAAAAGTATAAATACGAAGAAGTTAAAAAGTATAAATATTTATAAAAAATTAAAATATAAACAACAAATCTGCTAATTTTTAATTTATAAAAGAAAAAAAAAAGAAATCACACTTCAAATTTTTATAGATCATAGTTATAGTCAACACATAATGGGTCATATATTATTTGATTTTCTCTCTCTCTTCTTAATATTTATGGTTAACAGAGAACCAAAACTGGTAATTGATGTCACCACGCAAAACTATGACCCATTTAAGAGAAATGGAGCAATGTGAATATAGGAGATACATATGTTTTTGTCATCCCAATTTTAAAGTATTGTAAATTGTAAATTTCCTCATATTCTAAAGAATTATCAAATAAAAAATGTAGTTTTCTAGTTGATCTAAATAGATGTAGGAAGGTAGAGAACAGGAGAAATAATAATGAAAGGATAATGTATCTTTCTATAGGTGGTACAGCCAATATTTGATTGGATTGAAGCATTTAAGCCTATAAATGGGGCACAATAGCCCCACATGCACTTGCACTATGGTGCTATCTATAAATGGATCCAGTAATAGTTTGTCCATCATGGCACGTGTCATTTTGATCCTTTCTTTGCTTTCACATTTGAACAAAATAATACCATGAATAAATCGATCCTAAATTGCGCATCTGACATATATAATCTATATATGTTCATCTTCGCTTTGGTCCGTGACAAATCAATCATTCAATCGCTTTTGTTTGGTGGCAGATTTGTTTGTACCAATAAAATTAGAGATGAAATATATATTTGGCAAAAAAATGAGGCCATGGTAATATGCATATTATGGATTTATGAATTTTTATTTTTATTTTAAAAATATAAATAGTCAATCTGAACCGTTAAATGTAATCTTTATATAAAAATATACTTATAACTAAAATTTATATTTTTTATTTTTTTTTATAGGTAGAAAATTACTGATTTTGGATGGTTCAGAATTTTCAAATTAAATCAAGTGATTTTCTACGTATCTAAAAAATAGTAAAAAAATAATTTTAGAAAATATGAAATTTGATTTGCAAGTACATTTTAATACAAAGAAAAAGTCCATAGTGTAGGCTGTTGTGTAATATGCATATTACCATAACCTCACTCTTTGGCAAACATGTAATTTATCTAATTATATTAATACATATAATTGTTTCACTATTACTGCGATATATCCTAGTCAAACACAATCAATGTACTTAATTAATATATAATACCAATCTATATGTACTTAATTTTAATCAATCAATTCTTGAATTATATATATTTTGATATATATAATTGTTAAAATGTTTATAATATATTTAAATTAGTTCCTCTTTTAAGTTCTCTATTCATACATAAAATTAACCCGACGGTTGGATTATCAAGACATGCGCGCTAGTTAATGAATCATGACATATATACAATTTATAAGAAGAAAAAATGGCACTAACCTAAGGTGGCAGACCTGAAGGTGGTCCATCCATCCACCACATTTCGACTGGCCTTGATCACCGTCTTGCCGATGCCGTCTCCGATGAACATCACGTTCAACATACTCTTCGTCACCTCGACATTTTCCATATACGTCCCCGCTTTTATGTAAATAACAAATCTCTTCTTGTTCTTGGTTGGCAGCGCTGCAACCGCCGCACTAACCGTTGTGAAGTTCCCGCTACCATCCTTGGCCACGGTTAAATCTGGCACAATTGCTGTTGAATTGGTGGCTGGTGCTTGTAGCAATCGTCTGTCAGAAGGCCGGACCCACCGAGGAAATTCTCGGTGTATCATGCCATACCCCTCAAATGGCTCTCTTTTCTCTCTCATTTGCCTTCCATTTTGTTTTGAAGGAATCTTTTTCACCATGGCCAAAGAGTTGCTCACTAGATGTGATACGTGGTGAAGCCGGCCCTCGATGTATTTCCGAATGTTTTCACCTGTTATTTGTCGAGCTCAATCAATCAATTACGGCGGCTTACGTAACGATATATATGTGTCATGTAAATATATATAATGTACCTTTGATGTTATAGAAGCCATCGAGGCACGTATGTTGATTTGTCATGGCAGCTGACAGCACTGTGAGCACATCATTAATATGTGCATTTGGCTTTAACTCAAGGTCGGACACGGCAAGTAACAATTCATCTAACGACTCATCGAGCAACTCGAGACAGTCATTGATAGCAAGTTGTTGGATCGAATTAAGAGTGCGGTAATGGAGGTACCCAGAGCAATTAGCGGACGATGCTCTTACCTCATCGACCGTCTTATTGACTACCGAGCATATGACTTGCGGTAGCGATTTCTTGGAGAGGTTAGGGATTGTGGAGAGTGTAGAAGCACATAGCTCAGGGTATAGTGTTCCTTCACAATGTGTGTGTTGTGAGGAGGCTGGAGAAATGTTAATGCATTGTGCAATGGAGAGGAATAGGAGCAAACTTAGAAAAGGTTGCATAGTGAGTGAATGTGTATGTAAAGAGATAAGGAGGTGTAATGGGTAGAGGGGTTGATGATTTATTTATAGTGAGAAAGATATATACATGGGTTTTGAGTTAGTAGAGTTGGCGGTGCATGCATGTGCTAATACTGTTGGATATTAAGGATTCAAATAATGAAAATAAATTACAGTGTTACAATACAGTTAGGAGGCATTCATTCAATATTTTGTTCAGGAGTTGGCTACGGTGCTACGCGTAGCATAGATGGCCTCCGTGCTACGGCTCAATATTTGAGTTTTCAAAATTCTAACGGTCGATCCGAACTGTTCAACATAATCTTTATATGAATATGTACTTGCATACCAAATTTTACATTTTTTTAGAATTTTTTTACTATTTTTTTAGATAGGTAGAAAATCACTTGATCTGAATGGTACAAAATTTTCAGATCAAGTTATTTTCTACCTATCTAAAAAAATAGTAAAAAAAAATTCTAAAAAATGTAAAATTTAGTTCGCAAGTACATATTTTTATGAAAATTATGTTGAACGGTTCGAATCGACTGTTAGAATTTTGAAAACTCAAATATTGAACCGTAGCACGGAGATCCTCTATGCTATGCGTAGCATATTAGCCAGATTCTTTTGTTCATGCTTATATGAAAACTAATACATTTAACCAATTAATTAATGGTCCCCTTTGAAATGACAATAATTTATAAATATCAAGAATTCGAATTTACAAGTCTATGTTTTAAAATTTGTCTATCAACCATCAACTATTTGATAAAGAAAAGCTGAATCGATCGATCATACATTAATTCATGATAAAGATAGACAGTAGTTATTGACTATAAAGGTCAATTTACAAATAAGTCCCTGTGTGATAAGATAAAACTGTTTCTTTTTTTCTTTTTGACTTTCTTTGAAGCTGTTAAGAGCATATGGATAGTGGGTTTACAGAGTATTAGACGGTCTACAAGTGATCGTACAGAATTTGTCAGGGAAATGTTATTTATGTTTTTGTTGATTCTTTGTAAGTTTTGATTTTGTAGATAAAATCAGGGTGTTTCTATAGTAATGAAATTGATTGGTTGTATATATATTATGTTACCACTTTTTTCATAAGATATATAAAGAAGAAAACAGTACTACAAAAGTCAAAGGACCTCTACACCGACCTCCAAACACCAATGGTTCTAATTTGTCACAACCAGTGTAGAAACTGCGTGGTAAAATGATAAATAAGAAGAACTCAACATCGACGCGCGGTTCACTTGTAACCAACTGATGGCATGCTAATACCTGACGGTTGGTTAAACTGAATCGTCAGTGTTACTTATAACCTACATGGTTCAGTATAGCAGTCAACTTTGCACAGATGAAGCACAATCCATGATCTTATACGGGCAAGTATCCTCTGTAGTACTGCATAGGTGGGGCCCACTACTTTACGGTCCATATTAACTCAAAAACGGTGCCTATTCGGAATAACGCAGGGAGCCAACATTATTTGTGCTTTGAGATTTGTACAAAGTTCAAAGAACGGCCCGGATCCAATTACTCTACGAAATAGTACCTCTGTAGTATTCAGCGGATACGATTCCTGACCTATACCGATACAGCAAAACCAGAGTTCTTTATTTTATCTAAATGTTCATTTATGAAAATTCTAAAAAATGGAAAATATTGTAGTCATTTAAAACATCATGTGTACCAAATTCTTTACAAGTATCAATCAACAACACAGCAATAGAGAAAGTATTTCCTAATATTGCTTTTTAAAAAGTGGTTTAACTAGCAAATTGTTTTTCATTCATAATATATAAATTGAAAATAAAAATCAAACATTTCTTAATGGCAAAGGAACAAATATGCTATATATCATATATAGCTGGATTTAAAAAGTTTCAAATGAAAAAGCATGATGTCATACTCATATGATCCTTTGCAAAACATCAAAGTGTCAATTTTGTACGACACAGGCCTACAAATTAATCGAATATAAATTTCAAGCACTAATCAAAGTTTCATTGCCAAATAATTATTGAGAATAAAGAGGGGATAATTATGATATTTGTACGAGCTAAATGATGGATCTATATTTAGTGTTGCATGTGCTGGATACAGTGCAGCACAAATCGGACCACTAACTTTTCTTTGAGATTCGTGCTCCTTTACGAGATTTGAAAAGAAACCTCCTTATAAACATTTTTCAGGCCCAGTGGGCTTTAGACTTTCCCACTGGGCCTGTTTTTGCTAAGCCTTTTTACAGATGAGATGACCCATTCAATTTTTTCCTTTCCATTGTGAATTTTTTATAATTTCAACAAATAGTTGTTAGAAATTCCACATTGATTTTTTATCCAATATATTTGATGTCTCTAGAATAATTACAAAAAAATAAATTTATAGAGACTTTTAATTGAATGTGATCCTCTTGATACATGAAAATTAATTTCGTTTGTTAATTAAAGAAATTTTGGTTTCGGTTGCTTTCATTAAAATGCTAGAAATGTTTTTATTTTATTTTTAATATTTGCAGAGGCTGCCAATTTTTATTAAATGCTAGCAATGATAGCGGTTAATTATTTGTTTAAGTCTTTTTTTTGTATTATGAGATAATTATATATTAAAAGTTTAGCCAATTGCTGACAGTACTAACAATTAATTCTTTTGTATTAAGTATGAATCATGTACAAAAATAAAATAATTAACCATTGATCATACTAGCCAATTGTTTTTTAATAAGATGATGACATTGCAATATATTGTTAATGAACCAAACTAAGACAAAATTATGTTGAATGATTAGCTTTAAATTGAAAGTGGATTTGAATCTACCGGTTTGAAATGTGAACTTAACCCAAGTCACTTTTAAATAAGAGTATGGTGTTTAAACGGTTTGAACCAAATTAACAAAACAAGTTTGACAATTTTCTTAATCTTAAAATGCTATATATTATTTTCAAAATACAAATAACTGAATTAACATATATAAGCAAGTTCTTGTTGAAGTTAATTTTTTTTTTTCAAAAATTGAAAGACAAGATTTTGAAATTCCAACTGTATTTGTAATTAAATTATGACTCAAGTTTTCAAATTTTAAGGGATGGTATTTTTCAGAAATTAAAATTAGATTTCAAAATTAGAGCTGGAAACTATCAGTGTAGCACTAGTTGTTTGGCAAAGTTGAGTACAGATCATCTTAGAATGGCATCCCTGGTCAAAATTTGACGGTGTTTGAATCTCTGCGGTTGCTCAGCTACTGCATCTCTCCAGTTCAAAAAAAAGTATATATATATAACGGAGGATATCTAAATTATTATTGTGATACCTTATTATAGAAAAAGTTTCTCAATGAAAAAATAAATTTTTTTTTTCTCTTTTTATTAAAAATAACTTTTTTTGTACATTAGAATCAACATTGCTTGCTTTTTTTTTTTTTTAACTCAATTATATAAGCAAACACCATCCATAAATTTTACAATATACTAGAAAATAATATCTTTCAGAATAATTACTGTCTACTCATTTTCCAAGAAATTAGTAAATATATATTTTTTTATATTTCTGGAAAAAAAAATGGGTGAAATATATTTTCTTATATTTTGGGTCCAGTGGAATGGAGAAGATATCCAATTAAGGACTGAATCAGTGAGCAATCAACCAACTGTTCAAGTCAAATCAAACAGCCACCTTCAATTCCATTTCCTCCATGGCTCCATTTGTTTGGTAGATTTTGACTTCCCAATCAGAAAAAAAAAGATTGAACTAATTTTGAAATAAAATTAATCATATCCATAATACCTAATTAAACAAATTTGTGGATAGTGGTCAGTCAAGTTAGATAATGCATTTTAATTTATAAATTATATTTAGGGGAAAGCTATCCTACGTGTGATGTACTCATTAAGAGAGTTTGGTGAACAAATTCAAAAATATATTGGATTGGCTTCAAATCCTTAAAACCGATTTTTACGAGTGATGCGTGTACATGAAAAAATTTAAATTTTGAAATTCATTTAGTACAAAGTAAATCGGTCAAAAAGATGATGAACCAAAAAACATTGAACTAATTTTGGAATAAAATTAACATAATGCCTAATTAGTTAAATTTGTGGATAGTGGTAAGTCTTGTTAGATAAAGCATTTTAAATTTTAAATTATACTTGGGTATGCATGCATGCATATATCCAAACATCCACTAATTGTAAGTTTAATTATACAAATTAAATTAGTGCTTGACTAAATATTTGATTGTTCGTCACTAGTATAATGTCCTGTGTGCCTCGTCGGTGGGACTTTCGGCGCACCGAACAATAGCTTTATCCTAAATTTCCATTAAATTATCATGATCCGGGCTGTTAAACATCTCCAAAACATTTCCCCCACATGGCTACTGATATTTTTATAGTGCTACTATCATTGCAACTACTTTTAAATTTCAGCTTAATAGAATAATAATTTACTTCTTGCAAAAATATTATATTCGTTTACAGAATTCGTTCTAATAAATTACTTTGTATTAATGATTTCTTCATATATTTAATCAAAAATAATTCTTCATATATCCAAGAATATCACTTTTTATACGCTTACGTACCTTAAATTCATGTAATCAAGATTAATTAGTTTCATATCGATACCAACTATATATCATAAAATAAAACAACAATATTTACAACTAAGAAGAAAATTAATTTCAGATAAATTTGAGACTTATATACCTTGTTACTGATTGTCATGCTTAATTATTTGACTCACTTTGACCTATATATATATTTTTATTTTTATTTTTTTTTTCAATTTCAAAGTTTAATAATGTATTTTTTTTTTCAATTTGAGACTTATACCTTGTAGTTCTGATAATTATTAGTGTATCTTTGGTATCAAAATGACATCAATCCAACCATAAAAAATTTCAAATGATATTTTGAACTAGAACATGTGGTTAAGATTTAGCGTTGAGTCAGCATCAAAACCAGCCTCTTAATTCAAAATTATACAAAGAAACAAGCAATAGTTGACACATGTCATCTTAAAAGATGCATCAAACTTTATTATAACAAGCATTTTGCTAGCAACCAAACACCGACATCACTCCACTAATCCCTTCCCAATTCAAAATTATTCAAATGAAACAACATAATATATTTAAAATCATCATAACCTACTAAATTGTGTCAAATTCCACATTTGTTTGTAGTAGTAGTACATAAATTATTAGATCACGACATAAGGTAGAACACAAAAATTGATCATGATTCATCTATATATTTTGAATTTGAAACATCTTATTTTTTAAATGAGACGTCAGAAATATGCTAGACAGTCATATATCCACTCAACCTATAATTTTCATAAAATGCAACTTTATCAGTTGTAGGTATAGAAATAATTGAATAGATATATAACTAAGTAACTAGAGAACAAAAAGCATTGCTACCAAATACCACATTTCATTCTTTCTTTCTTTCTAGAGACCTTCAAAATACCCAACAAACAGCTGTGAATCTTGACCTTTGCAATTGCATTTATTTTTACCTTATACGCGCTTTTCATCCCAATTTGCCCAATTCCCGTTGACTCCAAATTTAAACCTCCTTATATTAAATTAATCCAAAAATTATTCAACTACTGTCAAAGGTGATGAAACCCTTGCCACCTCTATATAAATGAAACCTCACCACTCTTCTCTTCACTTCACAATTCTATACTACATTTCCTCACTTCATATAGAAGAAACAAAAAGAAGAATGGCCACATTATCCTCTACAATTCCATTCCTCATTCTCCTCTCTTTACTGTCCTTAACATCTCCTGCATTATCTGACCCGGCAACACCGGTGTCGCCATCAACTGCGTGCAACTCAACCGTCGACCCGACATTTTGCCGCTCGGTTCTGCCCCCGAGCGGGTCACAAAACCTCTACAACTACGGCCGCTTCTCGATAACGAAATCCCTGTCAAATGCAAACAAGTTCCTTGCACTTATAAACAAGTATCTCTCTAGCTCCTCTAAGTTGTCTCCCTCGGCCGTGTCCGCTTTGCACGATTGCCAACTTTTGTCGTCACTAAATATTGATTTTCTAAACTCAGCTGCCGGCACACTCAGCTCGACCAACACACTTCTAGACCCTCAGGCAGATAAGGTTCAAACCCTTCTCTCGGCACTTTTGACGAATCAACAAACATGTCTAGATGGCATCCAAGGAGCTGCCTCGGCATGGTCGGTAAATAACGGTCTAACTGTGCCGATTTCAAATAGTAGTAAGCTATATAGTGTCTCGCTTGCTCTATTTAACAAGGCATGGGTACCGAAGACCAAAAAGGTGAAACCGAAAAAAGGATTCACTCCTTCAAAGATACCTATAATCCCTAATGGCCGCCGCGGCCTTCTAGAAGCCTCAGATGCTGTGATGATCAACAACATTGTCGTGGTTAGCAAAGATGGCACCGGGAATTTCACGACAGTCTCGGATGCAGTAAATGCAGCACCCGATAACCTTGACGGAACGACCGGTTACTATTTGATATATGTGTATGGAGGTATTTACGAAGAATATGTCAATGTCCCGAAGAACAAGCGGTATCTTATGATGATTGGAGACGGGATTAATCAGACGATTATCACCGGAAATCACAGCGTTGTCGATGGCTGGACCACATTCAACTCAGCTACATTTGGTATGTAACTATGCATGCAACTAGAAGTAGATATTTCAATTCCATTTTGAATCTTGATTGTTGGATATAAAACGAGATATTAGTGGTGCAAAGGATGAAATGGGACCAGAGTACTCTGAGAGACCAAATTCTAAGAATGTACAGTTGTATAGGTACTAGATAACAAAATAGTATGTGCACAAGATAAGGAATTGAAATATAATATTAATATTGCATTTCAGAGAGTAAATTTATAATGTTAATTTATGAAAAGTAAACACAGGTAAATGTGAACTAAATCTAAATTATAGATTTTAATTAAACATTTTGTTAGAAAAAGACTTTGTAGTAATCATCAAAATTGTTTTCAAATGCAGCTGTTGTTGGGACAGGGTTTGTGGCTGTAAACATGACTTTCCAGAACACTGCGGGTCCCGCAAAGCACCAGGCAGTGGCTGTGCGCAACGGGGCCGACCTGTCAGCCTTCTACAGCTGCAGCTTTGAAGGCTATCAAGACACCCTCTACACACACTCCTTGCGGCAATTCTACCGCGAATGCGACATCTACGGCACCGTGGATTACATCTTTGGTAATGCAGCTGTAGTCTTTCAGAACTGCAACATCTACTCCCGACTCCCAATGCGAGGTCAAAGCAACACCATAACGGCACAGGGTCGGACTGATCCCAACCAAAACACGGGCACATCAATTCAAAATTGTAAGATTTTGGGTGCACCCGACTTGGTTAGTAGTCCCGGTTCCACGATATCATACCTAGGCCGGCCATGGAAGACTTACTCGAGAACAGTTATCATGCAGTCGTTCGTTGATAGTTTGATTGACCCGGCAGGATGGATGCCGTGGGACGGCAATTTTGCTCTGAACACCTTGTATTATGCTGAGTCGAGTAACAATGGACCCGGGTCGGGTACGAGTAAACGGGTCAGTTGGCCGGGGTACCATGTGATCAATGGCACAGATGTGGGTAATTACACAGTGACCAACTTTGTTTTGGGAGATAATTGGTTGCCTCAAACGGGAGTTCCTTATCTAAGCGGTTTGCTTTAAAGAGGTCAACAATTCAACAGCATCCCGTTGACCATGAAGAGTAACATGCTTGAGTTCATAGAATAATGACTACTTTTTCTTTCTTTCATACTATGTTTGATTGATTTTAATTGTATATTAGTTGAATGATGTAATTAGGATTTATTGGACTTCCTTCAAATGTTGCTTGATAGTTTGTCCAGTTCTATTTAGGTAATGGAGCAGCATTGAGGTACCAATTCAAATATTCAATGATTTCTGTTTGTTTGTTTTCTTCCTTTTTTGTTCAAGTTTGGCCAATGGTCATAGAATTTGGATTTTTCTTGCTTACTGTACAAAGACTTATGATTTGACTTGGTCAAATATTTTAAATACCAAGCTCTTTCCAAAAAAAAAAATAGCTAAAATATTGTATATATTATTAAATAAAAGAAATTGGGCTTTTACTGGAGGCTTCCCTCAAATATTTAATTCGAAATATACAAGTACATGAAAAAAGGGAAAAAATACCGAAACAAATTTATGAACTACCAAATTTATTTCCATACAAAAGGCGTGATATTGCATGCCTTCATGCGATTTATGAGTGGGTCATACAACATATCTCTATATAAGTTCAATATTTTGTAGTTGAGTTTATCAAAGATGCATTATTTATTCTTTTTTTTCAATATTAAACAATTGATATATCAGAGAAAATCTAGTAAGTGTACTGCATGGAATTTGAGTGTTAGTGGAGCAAATCCCAGTCAAATGCAACCTAGTTCCTTGCAACTTTGTTTAGTTTGAAGGAAAATTAGTCAAATATTGGATCGTAGACAAAACAGTGTTACATCTTTTCCATTGTTTTTCTTTTTTTCCTTAATTGCATATATAGAACATTAATAACCTTTTCTTTTTTTCAAAGTATGTTGGATTGATTTCATTAATACAGTAATTAGGTTTGATTGGGCACCTTTTTTTTTTGCCCAAATGCTAACTTGGTAAGTTGGGTCAGAGAGCAGTAATGAGGTAGCCAATGATGTATATGGAGTAAATATATCCGAATGGTTTCAAAGACAAATCCAAACTATTAAAATCGATTTACATCACGAGTGATGCGTGTACATGGGGTAAAAAATGAAGGTTGATGAGTTATTTTAATACATCCATTTTTCATCATTTTTTGACCACTTGAATTTGTACTAAATGAATTTTAAAATTTCAAAATTTTGTATATACACACATCACTCAGGAAGTAGATCGGCTTCAACGGTCGATTCGTCGTTTAAAGCCAATCTGATAAATTTTGAAGTTATTCTCACCAGTGGTACTAGAGATTACAAATTTATTATTTTAGTTGAAACACACCATAGAGAAATTGAATGTGAATGGCTTGTAATTTAATTGTAAGGTTCTTACCAAAGAAAGCAGTAGCTTGCCAGTATTTCTGTAAAAATTCACAGCAGAACCTACATGATGATAATGTCTAATTAGGAAAAAAGAAGGGCGACATTACTTAAAAAAACATGTTTGTTAGAGACAACACATCTTTGACTACGGTCAAAGGTTGTGCAGCTGTTGGAGACGAAGAAACGAGCGGATAACATTTCTAAGGAGGAAAACCTTGAAGACCAAATTCTAACATTTAATTTCTCTCATAATGGGCTTTGGGCCTTTTTGAGCCGAAAACATGTGATTATTTTTCATTGTTTTAGGACGACTCATTATTTATTTAGATAATGACAAGTGTTGTGTTCGATCATTAATAAATCAATCAATCAGAGACGCTAATACAAAAGGCCTTTTTCATATTCTTTCATGCGGTACAATTAAAATTTTCTGAGTTGACACATAGATTGCCATAGAAGAGAATGTCCAGATCAATGGGCCTAGCTAAGTCCATACCTGATCCCACTGGTACTGCCCAACTCCGCCTCAATTTGTTTTAACACTTTGAGAAGACCATGAGGCCCAAGCTTGCTGGTGCCCCTAATTGCTGAGTTCAAAAACTTGGGTTGATCAGTGATATAAGCAGGTTCAGTCTCATATAAGCAACCATGCCGAGTGACATTAAGCAAAGGGTCTCGTTGAAATTTTGTATTCGACCGGTTCCCCACATTGCTACTTGAACTGAACATCGCAATCTCTTGATCTGTTGATTGGACTTGAACTGAAGAATTTGAAATTGGTTGCCGCACAAAAGGAAAAAAGATTGACAGGCTTAAATGAAGAATTGATAGATAATGGTCTTCTGTTTACTGCTGAAATATAAAAAAAACAAGAATGCTAAAAAATATATGAACAAAAACATCCCATAGAAACTTTGGACATTAAAATTTCAGCTTGAGTGGAGGAGATCTACCGTGCAAATATTACTCTTTACAATGAAAAACATTTTGACTAAGGATGCATATATGACGCGGTGCGTATCGAAGACGTGCCCGACTCTGATTCAGACACATGCGAAGGCCACAATAAATTCAAACCAATCAAGGATTTATTTATTCAACTTGAAATTTAATGGCATAAATGGTCTTCTAGGCATGGATGGTCTTCTAGGAAATTTACTAATTTTCCTTGGGATATAATCTTGTATGGCAAAATTTATTGCTTTGGGTTTTGGGTTTTAGTTAATTAGCATTTAATATTTTCTCTTAAGGGTTAAGTAATGTTTGTTATAAAAGGGTACGGGTATTATTGTTGTAAGGCAGACAAGTTTGATATGAAATTGAGTTGAGTTAGTTCGAGTTATTTTTGTATCCCAAATTTTGCATTATTATTCTCCTCTTTGCTACTAAACCGGTACGTGAGCTTAACGGACAAGACCGTATTGAGACCGCTTTGCATAAAGTGGTATGAGAGTGAGGTTCGACATCACGACTTCTCGCTTACGAAATCTCCATTGACAAACTCATAATCCTTACCCCCTCCTACTATCAACCCTCACGCTATTTCACCTACTACAAACATCACTATCCTCATGGCCGATCCCAACCTTCTCGCTGTTCTTGACCGTAAGCAACAAAAATCATATCGAAACCATGCAACTCCTCACTACTCTAATTGAACGCCTTGCTCCCACCAACAACCAAAACAATCACCAAAATCCACATAATAATAATGAAGGCATTCCACATCGAAACCGAGACCGATGGGATGGCGGCCTACGAGTCGAAATTCCAAATTATTCGGGAAGCTTAGATCCTGAAGAGTATCTTGACTAGACAAACAAAGCCGAAGAGGTTTTCGAGCTCAAGGAAGTCCCTCTCGACAAACAAGTGCCGTTGGTAACACTACGGCTACGAGATAGGGCAGCAACATGGTGGCAGTCATATAAGTATCGCCGCTACCTCGACGACCTTCCCCCCTATCAACAACTAGCTCGATTTGAAGCATGAAATGAACCGTGAGTTTCTCCCTCTCAACTATCGACAAACACTTTTCCAACAACTTCAATCTCTCTCACAAGGAGCGAAAAGTGTGGAAGAATATACCCTTGAGTTTTATAAACTTGAGGCACGAAACCAACTCAACGAAACAGAAGATTTGAGGGTTGTGCGTTACTTGCATGGCCTTCGGATGAATATTCAAGAAGTCACAACATCAATCGTGGTAACTCTTCTTCTATCAACTCTAACTCTTATCATTTTCGCTCCACCCAAAATAACCCTACAAATTCCAACCGAAACCAACCACTCCCTCCTCCACTTAAACCGAACCAAAATACCCCAGAAAGTTCTAAGGCCAACATTCGTTGTCACAATTGTCGTGATTTGGGCCACTATGTGAGAGAATGCCCAAAGCCTCGACCCTATTTTTATGCTAATGATGGTTTCAAAGAAGAGGAAGGTTGGTATGAAAATGTGAACGAAGAAGATGAAATTCATGAGATAAATCCCAAGACCTTGAGGTCGAAATCTTAGTCACGAGAAGGCTTTGCTGAGGTCCAAAAACCATAGAAGATTGGAAACGGCATGCTATTTTCAAAACTATGTGCATTATTAAGAACAAAAAATGTGTCTTGATAATCGACTCGGGAAGTTGGAAAAATGTAATTTCGGAAGAAGCGGTTTGAAAGCTCAAACTTAACACCACCACCAATACAAACCCATATAAAATCGGATGGGTGAACATCAATCGTGGTAACTCTTCTTCTATCAACAAACCCATATAAAATTGGATGGGTGAACAAAGGGGCCAAAATTTAAGTCAACAAGAGGTGTCACTTTCAGCTCATACTCGGGCCGCATTATACCACCACTATTGATGCCGATGTGGTTCCGATGGATGCCTCGCACCTGATTCTCGGTCGTCCTCATCCATTTTTCTGACGATCCATGATGAATTTTGCAAATCTAAAATGCAGACATTTTCTACTCGATTTTGAGGTCGGCTAGCAGCAGTGCTAGCCGGACGGGAGGATCTTCTGAGCACTCCTCTTACTATGAGTCTAAGGGAGTGAACCAGCCACCACCGGATGATATGGACATCTCCTCCCCTGTTGACGATCAGGATGAGGAGGATGGTGACAGCTTGGGCTCTGAGGAGCCCCACCATGAGTACATTACCATGATCGAGTCTACGGGGCTCGGCAAGTTCCGGGTCATCTGCCAGACCACCATGAGGCACTTGGGCATTCTTGACTAGTTCCATGAGCTCGTAGAAGCTATTAGGATCGTGACTCTCCTATATAACCTCCGAGACTGCGAGGCATACCGTGAGTCTACCATCACCTTTCTCTCCACCTTCCGCTATGAAAATGGGGTGATTAGGTTTCGCATCAAGGGCGGCTACCATGAGCTGAGCCTAGACGAGTTCTACGACATCATGCATATTCTCCGATGAGGTAGAGTCGAGGGGAACGAATTAGTGTACAAGACTTGGATCCGCCTCACGCGGAGAACCCACACTCGGGAGCGCATGAGCAACCATATCTCTCATGTCCTCCGCTACCTCCACTGTGCCCTCTCCAACTTAGAAGGCCAGAGGATGAAATCTTCTTCATCCATCCAGTGCATGTTAAGGAAGGCCGTCCACTTAGAAGGCCCAATAGAGCCCAACATCGGATACTACGTGGCAAAGAACCTGAGGTGGGTTTTGAGCAATGTGGGGAGCATGGGTCTCTTTGGTTGTATAACACATAACGTAGAAACTATACTAGTTAGTAATCTGAACGTGACATAAGTAGCAAAATATAAAACTAATAAAAAGTGCAAGTAACATAAAAAGTAAAACATGTAAGATGAGTCTAGTAGACTCGATCAATATAAGCTAGTATCGCATATGACTTAGCGTTGGAGGAAAACACGCGAAGTTTCTGAACAGCCTGCAATCCGTGCGGCATCACCTATACTGCATGCGGCCATCCCAATGCTCAGGCAGACAGACAGCCGAACCAGATTGAAGTAGCCCCTACGGCATCACGCATGTCGCATGCAACCTCAGCCTATGCTGCAGGCTTTACAGATCGCGACCAATCCAGCCCGTTAAGCAGACGGGAACGATACAGATCAACCACCGCCTCTAAACGGATCCCTTCCAATCAATAGGAATTCTAATGATATACATTTTGATTTTCCTTCCCAATTGATTGGAGCAAAGTATGACAACTAAGTGTGTTGGTATTTGTGACTTTTTCGAAAAATTAAATATGCACAAAATTAAAACATAGGAGGTTTTGTCAAGCCTATTGGTAACCAGTCTTGTGTAGGCACCCGTACTCTTTTTTTATCCTCCATATTTTATTCCATTTTTTTATTCTTCTAAATTTTTCTATTTTGTTTGGATTTTTCTCTTTTCTGATTTTTTTGTATATTTTTTTCTATTTTTCTGAAAATTAAATATTTTTGTGTCACAAGTACCATGATTACATACAATTTCAAGTATTCATTCATACAAGGAATTATTGCATAGTTTCGCTAGGGGTCTATCTATAATAAATGAGTATTCTAGAACATTTCAAACTTAAAAGACTTTGCAAAAATAAATTACTCAAAAATAAAAATTCTAAGATTTGCAGCTTTTGATCAACATTCATGGTTAACAATTAATTGTTCAATTCAAGGTCACTAATTACTTTAAAAACTCAGAATTTTTGGTATC
Organism: Carex parvula; assembly: GCA_025461045.1. Lineage (NCBI taxonomy): Eukaryota > Viridiplantae > Streptophyta > Magnoliopsida > Poales > Cyperaceae > Carex > Carex parvula. The sequence goes on from JAJGRW010000759.1 coordinate 169,905, forward strand.
ATGGTCAATTGTCTAAACCCTAGTCTAACTCAATTCAAAACAATTTCTTATTTGATTAACCTACATGCAAACTACTAAATTATATACTCCTATCAATGCAAATGCCAATATGCACGCTAGATAAAAATCTTAATCATTGATCTCATTTCTCGCAGTTAGGCCACAAGAAATAATCCAGATTAAGTAAAACTGCTAGCGAAAAATAAAAATAAGAGTCCTACGTTCCATGATCCTGGATACAATGCAATCTTAAACTAAGTTTCTTACCCCTACCCTCATGTTAAAATTGTGCAATGTCCTCAATGCAAGAAAATAACCAATAGAGATAGAGATAAGAAAGGTCTCACAGATTACTCGTGGGGAAGGGGTGGTGGTGGGTTGAATGGAAATGGTGGGGTGAATGGAATTCCTTTTGAAAGGCAGTATTCGTAGAAGTTTTTGTGTGCTTTGTTCACCTTTTCCATGTATTCCTTCAAGTACCGGGTGCGCTTCTTTAGATTTTCGAGCGTGTTGTTGGCATAGCGCGCGGTTGGGCCAGGCTCTCTTGGTTGTGACTCGGTAGTTTCTTGATCCCAGCCGGTAGGTGTGGGCATTGTGTTCGCCTCTTTGATGTTGTCGCGTGGAGGGATGAGGTGTCGTACGAAAGCCATTTCATGGGGGGGGGGGGGTGTGATGGTGCACTGTTTGTGTCCTCCATGGGCTTTTCTTCAATAGGTTCTTCTTCGATTGGTTCTTCCTCGAGTGGTTCTTTCTCATCATTTCATGCATCATCTTCATGTTCAGATTCGTAGCCAAATTGGAACGAGCCCTTGTCGGTTCCAATGTGAAGGGTCATGCCTTCGCCTATCTTTAATGTGTACTTGATATCACCCGTCAGTGCATTGAATACAACTTGCACATGGTCATTCTTGACGAGGAAATTCATATTGAGGCAGGATGATTCGTACACTTCGTTTTTGCCAGTGAGTTTGATGTTGTGATGATGCGCGAGAAGGGTTGCATAGCAACCAACCGAGATTACATGGTTGTTCTTTTTATCATCGGCCACCGATTTGAGGTGGTGGAGGATGTGATAGCCGAGGTGTGGTTGGTGCTTGTAGCTTCTCATGCATCTCATGATGTAGATATCCCTCTCCTTAACCTCCGTATTGTCCTCACCTGTAGGAAAAATATAATTTGAGAGGATGAAATGGATATACCTTAATTCGATGCTTGAGATCAGTCGCGAGTCTTTGCGATAGACTTTCCATTCATCCATAGCAATTGTCTCCCAATATTTTATGTGTTTGTCCCTTGTGCCGAGTTCAATTTTGCCTTTCGTGGAGATTGAGAGCACATTGCAAAATACTTCCATTGTGATCTCAGAAGGGCAGTTGAAGAGGCGGTACTTGATTTTGTCGCCATCATTTTGCAAGGTTGAGAGGAATTCGATGGTTGGCCTTTCGTATATCCTTGTGGCTCGCAATCGGTCCGTTAGATCCCATAAATTAATGTTATTAAGGGATACCCTGACTGTAGGGCGCAGAAAGTTGCACAGCGAGATGGAAGGTGTGTGCACATGTATTTAAATACCTCAGGGTTCAATGCTCTCGATTTTCAAGACATGGAAGAGAACATCGGACTCGAAACATTTACTTTCTTTCTACAATTCCTTCGGTTCACCCTCGACAGACCTACTGTTCATAATCAGTCTATCGAGAGAGTTTAATGATTGTGGGGACGTTTAACTCCCAGCGGACGCAAGCCTCCGCTGTTAATTACATCAGATGACCCTTCCAAGCCATACTGAACACCTCGTCCATTTCGGAATTTGGAGCCTATTTGTCGTGAATTGAATAATGGGGCTAAAAGGGGAAGGACTCATGTACTTGGTCTTTTATTTTCATTTGATCACCATTGTTTTGGGTATTTAATTAATATATATATGCATAAGATGCAAAGAATATTATTAAAATACATTTATTATATCTTTTTATTTATTTTAGAAACGTATTTGTATTTGAGAAGATATATTTGTGCTTTATTTATGTTTTATTTAAGAGGAAATGATTTAAAGATGGGAAAGAGGGCATTTCGGTCATTTGGCAGGTTGTATGATATTTGGTTATGCTTGATTTTGATTTGAAAACATGAATGATTTGATTTTAGTTCATTTGGAGTTGGTTTGGGTTGATTTGGATTTGAAATGAAAAAGTTATGGCCAATAAGGACTGAGAAGGGCTTGTTTGCGAAGTTTTATGTTTTCTAGGGACTTATGTGTAAAGTTGGAGCGACTGGGATTTGTAATTTGGATAGGTGCTTGAGGTGGCGGAATGTCATCGTGTTCCAACTTGATTCCGTCCTTCACTTGTTTGTTCTTGACCATTGTGCCGTATTTCGAGTTGGACGTGATGGTAGCGATCGCTGGATGTTCCGTTAGAAGAAGACGGAAGGAGTATTTATAATATGTCGGCATTAATTGCTCGACGCCTCGTCTTCCATTAACTGTCGTCAGCCATCAAATCAGTCAGGGTATGGGATTATGGCGCAATTCTCGTGTGACACCTGGCGCGCGCTGGCTCGATGAGAGTCCGATGCGCGATAATCGAGGCATCGCAATGATGAAGGGAAGAGACGCGACGCTCCGTGGCTTCTTTTCAGAATTTGTGCAAGTATTGAGCGGGAAAACGGAGACCCCTATATATACTCTCCATCCCGATTCGTTCATTTATTCTTGTTTTTCTTGAGCTAACCAATCTCGGAGCAGCAGAGCGAAAGTGATCATAAAGCGGAAGTGATCTCGGGGATTACAAAGGGATTACGAAGTTTGCAGGTGATTTCTCGTAGTTACGTCGGACAAAGAAGACCGAGGTGCGAAGAAATTTTCTACACCAGGTAAATTTTGCTATATTGGTAATTGTCCTTATGTTAAATAATTATGCATGTAGGTATTCATATGTATTGCCGAGTTAGAAAAAATGGTTGAACTAGTTAACCTTAGTATGATAATGTAGTTAATAGCCCATTATAAATTTCATCATGTCGGCAATTTGTGTGTATATGTTGAAATAATGATTTATAACCCGGTAGTCCAAGCAAAACTGGTTACCTAAGCCAATCCTGTTTATTTATAAAATTTAGAAATGGCCGAAGAACAAGACGGATCCCGAGACCAATCATCTGGTGCCTCCGGGGAGGTATCCCCACTGTCTTATCATCCTCCCCGTCCAGGTCGGGGGAAGAGTTTGTATGCCCAAATCCCGACACCTTACTAGAAGACGTTGAGGAAGATCAAAATAGTGAAGCAAAAGAGGACAAAGAAAATCAATCTCGGGGAGAACTTGTCTCATCCCAAGCCGGAACGTCTCAAGGACCTAAGAAGCCAAGAAAGAAAAAGGCTCATGAAAACATCGGTCTTCGCGAGGGTCGTCCACTTGATTTGAAGTTCCCCACATCGGCTGACATTGCTCCCAAACGAGTCGTTCAATGTGAAGATTACGCAAATGCCTTTTACGAGGAACTTGTGAATGAGGATGACAGAGAGGAATATCCCCAACATGCGCTTGATTTGGTAGCCCCGGGCCCGGATGACCGGGCACATGACTGGAAACGTGGGACATGCATATATTGGAAGATGCCCAAGTGTGGGTTTAAAGTCAGGGTTTCTAGGTTCGTTCGAGAAATATTACGACATCTCGACGTGGCCCCTGCACAGTTAACCGGGCCTGCTTGGTGCTATATCATGAGCTTCAAATATTTGTTCGATTATATGCCCGAGTTAAAGCTGTACTGGCCGAACGTCGGGTTGTTCTTTCATTATTTTTCTCCTATATATAATACCGAGAGTCATCTTGTAATTCGGAAGCGTGGTACAATTTCGCTTTTTGAGAGTATATCCAAGGTGGAGGACTGGAATCAGGGTTGGGTATATCTTGCGAATCCCGAGGATTTGCCTTGTTTCCGCGAGATACGGAGGAAATGGTGTTGTCTAACGAAGGAAACTTTGGTCCCTAATTCTCCCCCTCCTCTGACATCGGCTGATTTACAGGCCGTCGAAATTCTTGATACTTATTTTACAAGTTAGTCCTTCTTTGTTTTACCTCGTACCTGATATACCTTTGCATCGCATTTATTCATCAATCATTCTGTTATACATAAATTATTAATGTATTTTTTTTATTTAAAACGCAGGGCGCGGGTTTATGGCACTACCTTGGAAGGCCGCTCGTTCAGTGCTTGTCTTTGAAACCCCGGAAGACGGCTTCGCGAAAGGGAAGGAGGTTGCGACCTCTAAAAAGCCGGCTTCCTCTTCCAAAGGTCCGAAGAATGTAAAGTCGGGGTCTGTTAGAACTACAACAGTTCGCCCGAAGTCTACAACAAACACTGCAGTAGCCACCAAAGGAGCTAAGGGCAGTGTTTCTGGTTCTTCCAAGCCCGGGGGTTCCCAGAAGAGGAAAGAAGTTCCCGTTGACCCCCCCGTGCATTTAACACGGCAAGAGAAGGGGAAAGGAGTTGAAGTAGAAGAACCTGAGCCGAAAAGGCAAAAGGTTCAGTCCGATATTGCGTTAGAAGTGTCTGGGGTTGCCCCGAATGATACACCCCAATCTCGGGTTGAGGCTGCTGAGAAGGAGTTAGAAAGGATTATTGAAGAAGCAGCACGCGACGTGTGGGATCCCGCGAAGGAGCACACCGAACATCTCAAGTCGAGTATATCAGAACAAGGGCGAAATACCGGATTAGTGTGGGGGACCCATATTTCACAAGGATTTCCTGATAGTATTTTGGCGTATCTACCCGGATATTCTACCATGAAGGATGAGGAAGAGCATCCCGAGGTTCGGGCCGCATTTTCTCGGGAAACCTTCAGGCTAACCACAACCGCTCATCAAAAGAAGTGGGCGGAAGAGCATCCTGATCAAGTCGTTGGTCAGGTGTTAAGGTCGCTGCATGATGCCGGGGTTTTCTTTGGCTTCCTCAAAGATTCGCTTGAAAATCGCAGTGCTCTTACTATCACAACTGATCAAGAGGCGATTAACAAGGCGATCATGGAGAGGGATTATTTTGTCAAGTTGGCTAAGTTAAAGGAAAGGGAAAGGAAGATAGCCACTGGCGAAGCCGCCGTTTGCCTCGGCGAAATACGAGATGGTGCGGTTGGCAGGTTTGCGGGCTGACAAGGAGCTCAAGGAGAATGAGGAAAAGGCAAAGCGCTATAAGCGTAAAGCTAAAGAGTACAAGGACAAGGTCGATGGCCTTAACTCCAGGCTCGAGACCCAGGCCAAAGAGGCGGAAGAAATGAAGTCGGAGAACATTCGACTAAAGGCCGAGATGGAGGGTCTCAAAAAGAAAACACTTAGCAATTTTTTAGGCAGCAATGCCTTTGCTCAAGCCGTCCCCTATGCGTGTTAAGAAATGATGACAGAAACCGTCTATGTTTATCTGAGTCAATTGGCCCAAGTCTATCCCTTCAAACCCGAGCATATTGGTTTTGCTAAAGTGGAACCCGAGAAGCTTGTTATCAAGGATCTCTCGAGTTATAGCTGGGATGAAGGGAAGGATGTGCTATTAAACCCGGATGGCACTCCGTTCCAGAAGGAGTTGGTACTTGAAAACCACCCGCTTGGGAGGATTGTTCACCCTTGGCCGAAAGACAAATGGCCTCGGCATCTCGATCTTCCCGACAACGAAGCTGCAGGGGAGGATGACGGGATTCCATCTGAAACCTCGGAAAGCGAGGAGGATGATGTGGAAGATACCGAGGTGGACGCTGCTGTAATCACCGAGGTTGATGTTGACCCTGTAACTCCGCCAGAGAACCCTATAGCTTCACAAGGTGATGGAAAGGATCCGGAGGATGTTTCCGGCTTGCCTTGTGGTGATGGAGCCGATGTTCTTGAGTCGGATAAGGCTTTAACTTCTGTAAGTAATATTTTATCTTGATTACTGAGATGTTTCATTCACGCTTAACCTTCTTTCGTTTTTGTTTACAGGAAGGATAATGGCAAGCAATGGATGCAACTTCAGTCTTTTTATGCCTCCAACGTGCGGAAGTTTTATTCGTACCCCCGGGATGTGGGGGTTAACAAGAATATGTTGTAATGTACTGTCTTATTTATACCTCCGAGATGTGGGGGTTTAACAGATTTGAGATGTAATATGGTATTTGATACCCCCGGGATGTGGGGTTTTAACAGAACAATTTAAATGTACTTGTTTCTTTTAATCGCATGTTTCTTTGCTCGATCTCGAATTCTTTTCTGTCGATTTTATCTCGGTTGCATGCTTTGGTTTTCTTTGTGAACAAGCAAAATGTGCTTGATTGTATATCCTTGCCCCCCCTTTTTTTTTCTTTATTTTTGACAAAAATGGTCAATGTGGGGGGACAGGTATGTCGCGTAAACGTATGCGTTACCCCGCGGGGTTTTCGATAAATGTTCTCGACATAAAAAAAAATGATGTTACTGGTAAAACAGTCGTCGTCCCTTAGGACTACATTACTTTATGTCGTGTATCTCGGGGGTATTACCCGAGATGTCTTTCGTTGCCATAAAAGGCTTTCGTTCATATATCTCGGACCCAAAACACAATCATAAATAACATAAGATATATATATTGATAAAAGCTTAGAGCCATACAAAAATTTGCATCTTGGTCTAAGTGAATACATGGAATAAAAAACAAAGGCTTATCTCGCCCTGAATACCTCGCGGTAAATAAGAATATAAAAGCGACATAAAAACGGCATACATTAAGTGTAAAATTTGCGGAGGTGGCAAGTGTTCCATGGGCGTGTAAGTATGAAACCACTCGGATCTTCCAGCTCGTAAGCGCCTTTACCTCGTGAGCGGATGACCTTAAAAGGACCTTCCCACTGAGGGCCAAGTTTGCTAACATGTTTACCAGTCGCTTCCACGGTCTTGAGCACCAAATCGCCCGGCTGGAATTCTCGGGGTACCACGTGTTTGTCAAATGCACGTTTAACTCGACGTTGGTACTCCGTGGTGCGGATGCGAGCTTTTTCCCGATTTTCTGTGATGAGGTCAAGCTCGGCGGCACGTGCATCGCGGTTCTCTTCAGTGGAATACGTCAAAGTGCGGAGAGATGGTTCCATCATCTCGATTGGTGTAACAGCTTCCATCCCGAATACCAGAGAGTAGGGAGTTTGTTGTGTTGCTTCACGAGGTGTTGTGCGGTAAGCCCATAGGATACCATCAAGAATATCGGGCCAATTCTTTTTGTTATCCGCCACCTTCTTTTTGATTCCGTCTAGGATAGTACGGTTGGTGACTTCTGCCAATCCGTTGCTAGCTGGGTGGCTGACCGAGGTGAAATTGTTCTGGATACCCAAGTTGGAAAGGAACGACATGGTGCTGGCTGCATTGAACTGTGTTCCATTGTCTGATATGAGTGCATGTGGTATGCCAAATCGACAAATGATATTTCGCCAGATAAACTTTTCTGTTGCCGCGGCTGTGATGGTGGCTAATGCTTCGGCTTCCACCCATTTGGTGAAGTACTCAACGGCTACGATAATCCAACAACGCTGCCTGACAGCTTTGGGAAAAGGCCCGACGATAATCCGTCATTGACTGGCAGTAGATGTCTCTGGACAGGGGGCCATCTTCGATTCCCATAGGCCGAGAGTAAGCACCTGTCTTTTGGGATTCGAGTTCGGCTAGTTTGGCAGCAAGTCTGGTTTGGATCAGCTCTTCAACTTGAGCCATGTTGATACCTCGGGTAGGGGTAGGTGATCGCCGGCTCCTTCTTCGGTCATCGCGGCGAGTTCTATCCCGACCTCGGGGTGGGCTTCGTTCACGTTCTCTACGGGAGCGAGGTTGTTCTCTACGGGATGGTCTGGGCTCTCTGCCATGATAGGCTGATTCTCGCTCATTGTCAGGGTGGGCTTCGGGACCCTCGGCATGTGGTCCTTCTGCGGGATGGGGTCCTCTATTCTCATCCTGACTTTCCGGGCGTCTTCCTACCTCGGGATGTACCCCTATTGGCAGAATATTTTGGTCTCTACGTTCGGATTGGACCTGTTGGTCGGGTAGTGAGGGGGTATCCGTCTCATCGCCTGTTCGGACCTGTGCGAACTCTCGTTCCAGATTTCTTGGCGAAACATTTGGCGGCCGACTGTGGACACGGTTTGCAGACAAAGGTTGCGGTACGGCTGCGGCGGGTAGTACAGTCTGGTGGACAGGTCGCATAGGTATTTGCTGGGAACACGGTGTTGGGCCCCATTGTCCCGGTGGCGTGACGTAGGGATACTGGGGACCCGTGGGAGTGTAAGGTGTGTAAGGTGTCACGCCGTAGTGATACAGTGGCGTTTGCTGAGGGTAATACGGTATATAGGGTATCTGATATGCACCAGTTACCTGATTGTGATAGGCACCGGCCATCTGATTGTTCTCGGCGTAAAATGGCCTAGTCGTGTTCCCTCCAGTGAATGAAGGTCGAGTGGCGTCGGGACGAGGTTGAACAGTTTGAGGACCATGGGGTCGCACCATTGAGCCGCTAGGCCTCGGCCCCGGGGGCTGACTATGGAAAGGATTTGCCGTAGGTGATGTTACCACCGGAGGTGGCGTGATTGTTACTCCTGCCGGGGTGGTCACCCCTGGTGGGAGCGGAGTTGACGTGGTTGGACGAGCCATCTAGTTCTGCGTTCAAGCTAGGCGTGGCCCCACGGTGGTTGATACGTCCTATCTCGGGAGATGAGGCCGTATGGTAATTATGGGCTAAGTTGGAATCGTCCTGTCAAGAGATGACAGGCCGAGGTTCGAGTTGAGTTATGAACTCGGGGTGGCGTGTGAGAGATTCTGACTCTAACCTGTATCCTCTCTCTTAGTAAAAATTGCGTCCCCTGTTTCATGGGAATCACTGCCTTATATAGTCTAGCCATAACTGCCATCTCGGGCGTTTATGGGAGAACGTGGGCAGTTATGTCGTCCGTTACTGGGACGTGGGCATTAAACCGGCCGTTTCTGGGACGTGGGCATTAAGCTAGCCGTTTCTACGGCTATCCGGTATGTCGGTTGGCCTTAACCTATATTCGGGCTGTATGCTTTTGAGGCCTCCGAATTGGGCCCCGGTTTAGTGAATCTTTGGGCTTTTTCATATGACGTCGGGTTGGCCTTGTAAAGGTCCGAATCCCAGTCTTTCATGGCCCAGTTTGGAACAAGTAAAAGGGCCTGTGGAACATGGCCCTATCATTAGCCCCCGAAGTCGGAATGCATCAGCGAAATGCTTTCGACTTGAGGGTGAATAACTCATAAAACATACTTTATTAAATGTTATCTATATCATCTTGGGTTTAAGACATGTCGGCCATCTATCCCGGACGCGTAACCCGAAGTTAACGTGTTATCATAGTGAGTATCCTGAGACAACTAAGCGTACTTAGTGTCGAGAAAATTTTTTTTTTTTTTTTTTTCTGGGTGTGCTAGTGATACTGTAGTAACTCGGGGTAACATATGTCGGGTACATGTCTTGTTACAAACCCAACAATTAATGTGTTAATGTATACCTATCTCGGTATGTATCCGGCAATTGATGTGTTAACATACTTACCCCAACATGGTTTCCGAGTTAGTCAAAGATCAATAAAAGAAGTGAATCATAGAAATGATAAATAATCATTGATATCAAGGTAGGATTAGTAACAGTTAGGGTAGCCAACTAAGTCGAAACACTTTTCTCGAACATGTCCCATTTTTCCACAGTTGGAACACTTGAGCTTTGACTTCTCCTGACTAGAGTAATTCTTGTTCGGATTTGAGTTACCCTCATATGACTTGTAACTCCTTGACACCATTGCCATGGAATTTTGAACCACATCTTCTTCCCCTTTTAGCATAACACTTTGTCGAATTGGCTCTCTTTTGACTACCCCATAAGCTTGCTCAACAGTTGGGAATGGCTACATCTGCAACACACTAGCCCTTATGTTGTCAAGACAGTCATCAAGACCATCTAAGAAAGTATAGACCCGAGTTTTCTTGATGTACTTATTTAACTGTTCGATATCCATAGCACTTGTCATGGGATTAGGACGTCGAAAGTCAATTTCACGCCAAAGACCTTGCAAAGCATTATAGTAGTCTTCTACCGGCTTACCCGACTGCTTGAGTCGAGTCACTTTTCTATTTAAGTCAAACACAAAAGCTTCATCATTTCCATCATAAAAAGTGGTTCCAAGAGCCTTCCACAACTCCAAGGCTGTCTCATAGTGGATGTAGTTAACCATAAGCTTTCCTTCAAGCAAGTTGAGTAACCAACCTTTAACCACCGAGTCATCGATACTCCACTTCCGATATGTTGGATCCGATGGTACTGGTAAAGGTGGATCACCATACCTCGTCTTGTCACGCCCTTTCAAATACACCTTGACCACCTGAGACTAGATGGAGTAGTTGGAGCCATCTAATTTCACCGAGATTGGAGATGAAGGACCTTCAGTTGTCACCATGGGTGGGGCAGGTGTGATTGTGTGTTGGGAAGATTGGAGAGACATGAGTTGGTTCATTTGCGTTTGTTGCATGGTTACTATTTGAGTTAATCGTTCCAAAAGGGTTGTTGTATGAGAAGATTCTAACTCTGATTGATTTCTCAACATGGTGTCTGACTATGATTAAGGTTGGTGTTAAATTCTTGGTGTTTCGAACAAGGTTAGGTAGGGTGTGCGCAATAGAGTGCAGCGGGCTACAGAAACAATTACAGATCTTCAAACACAGAAGATGAACACTCCATGCTCTGATACCATGTTTAAAATAATAACAATCACAGAAATAAAGATTCAAACACACGAATTTAACGAGGTTCGGTACCAGTTTAGTACCTACATCCTCCTCTCCAAACCCTCTCACTTTTTTGTTAATCTTCCAAAAAATAGTATTACAGTTTTCCTTGTATATCTCCAGGAGACACACGAGAGAGGTTTAATAGAAAACAGAAAGGAAATCTCTCACAAGATTACTTCCTAATTATATTCATGGAAAAATGGAAATAACTTAAATAGCCCAGCTCATATCCTTGGCAAATACATGTTAATTCTATTCATGGTAATACTCCAGCTCATATCCCATGGTAATTCTATTCATGGTAATACTCCACCTCACATCCCGTGGTAATTTTATTCATGGTAATAATTTAAATCTCACACAGATTGTCTAATACCAGACAATCTTTACTTTCCAATCTTGGTCCGAAATTACTCTTATTGTCTTGTGGCATTGCATCAGATCCAGGACACGATCTTCTGCAACACATGTCAATACAAACCCCCATTTCTGAAATGACCAACACTGAGCAAATTCTCTTGCTCAGTGAAGACTAATTAAAATAACATTACAATGATTTTACCTGCTTTACATTTTATCAATAGTACTATTAATCATTCCTTCAAAGCTATTTAAAATATATGGGCTTGCAATAATCAGGTCATGTAGAAGCTTCCAACCAAACATATTTGTTTTGTTCACATTTTTCTGACTGGAGTTTATATAGCTAATTGACAGATGAGCATATCATGTGAACTGTTTTTGCTCCTTGTGCTCTCTCTTGACCTTATTAGAGTGTCACATAGTTATATGTCATTTATCTGGTGGGCCATCATACTAGAGTATTTTCAAATTTCCTTGGAATAAAAATTGATACTAGAACTGTAGGTTCCAATGATAGTTTACTTGATACTTTTTATATTTAATTTGTACTCTTTGACACTAGCATTCTCCAATATTTACACTTGTATGTTCAACAATTTTGTCAAAAACAAACCTGAGATTTCCTAACTGTACGCTTTGAATCGTCACCAGGATAACTTAATCAATATATAGATCTATTGTAGGAATATGGCCAGAATCGCCGAGTTTTTACGATGAAGGGATGCCACCAGTTCCCTCGAGATGGAACGGCAGTTGCCAAGTTGGACACCCCTCTTCAAATTTCACTTGCAACAAGTAAAACATCAGTTCTTTTACTGCTTTTGTTGCTTGGGATCCAATTTGTTCTCTGATCGCGGACTTAATGCAGTGGCATGAGCTAGCTCTGGTCACTGTTCCAAAAGGACATAGGTTCAATTATTCTCAAAATAGCTATTCTAAAAGATGCTAAGTGTACCGAGACCTTTAATTAAAAAAACAAAATTGTTAAGTCAATTATTTATCATATTATAGCTGTATAATAAAAGTAAAATTGAAGAATTGATAAATCATAATAGAATCAGTGTTTAACTTTCACGCAAAGGTAATAGATTGGAACTTTTATCATCATATATAATTTAATGATTTTAATCAAAAAGCAAAGGTAAAGTAGCATATGGACTATAAGAAAAGTATTTACAGAGTTACTTGGAAAAAAAAAATATTGCAAATTATAACAGGAGGTAAATTGATCATAAAGCAAAACGTTCATTTAAAAGCGCCTGAGGATGTTTGCTAAATTGGTTTTCCTTGTAAAATCTCTTAATATATCATCAGTTTGCTCAGGGACAGTCCGATAGGCATCGGATCAAATTTGGTATGTCATCCGGTAAGAGTTGTCCGATTCACATCAAATTGTTGATGATTAAGAGCACACGAATCTTGATGCGGATCGAGCTGCTCTAACCGGGCACCGAACTGAATTTGATTTGATGCCCATCAAACTGTGCCCCCAACTCCTATTTCCACATCATAAAGCAAAACATAAGTTGATACTAAATGAGAATGATAGCAACATTCGGTTTTAGTTCCTTAATATATTAGATTTTGCAATCATCATCATCGTTATTTATTGAACTAATAAAAAATGCTTCAATTATGGCTGAGAACAATAATTTGGGAAGATGTCATTTTCATAACCCCCCTGGAATTCCCCTCCATCACATAAAAATCCATTAGAATTATATTATCCTCCCCAACTAAGGTCCCCTCCTCTATGACCAGTGGGCCCACCCAAGATCTGGTCTTATGGAGGTTTGTGGGCCAGGCTCCGGCCCACATGACTGGAGCCCTGCAACTACCCTTGTATTAAAACATGCCCTGCAAGGCAGCAACTTCATATTAGCATTTTTAATTGCTTAATTAATGGGGTCCATCTCCCTAAAGTAATCCAAATTTTGAGTTAAGATCCAAACCGTTCGATCTGAATTATGGTACAATGGCATTTCCGAACCCTCGGATTCCCTAAAGCAACCCAATTTTGAGTTAGATCTGGATGCATCGATCAAAATTCAGGTAAATCCGGCACAAGGTGGAATGCATGGAATTCCTTTAATATTCATGCCAGAGTAGATCGAACATTCTGGATCCAAACTCAAAATTTGAGTTATTTTAGACTCGGATCCCCTAAAGTAACATAAATTTTGAGTTTAGATCCGGACCATCCGATCAGAACTCGGATCAATCCAGCACGAGGTGAAGTGCACGGGTTTCCTTTAATATTTGTGCCGGAGCAAATAGAACAGTCCGGATTCAAACCCAAAATTTGAGTTATTTTGGGATCCGAACTTTAATTAATGGGGACACGTGGTATTTCTGGATCAACAGAGCTGTCCAATGTTTTTCCGCCCGAATTGTAATTAATGGGGACACGTGGCATTTCTTGACTTCTTGTCGTTGCCTTTGATCTGGCGCTTTCTTTTTAAAAAAAAAAAAAAACAGCAGTACATGTTTTAAACATGCAATAGTGTAATATACTTTCAATCATATATAAGAGCATATATGTAATTGTTACATTTAACTCTCATATATGTTGATTTCATTTTCAATATTTTAAACGTGGATATACAATAATAAATAGCACAGTATATTTGCAAGAAAAAAGAACCACTACATTGTAATTTTTTTAAATAAAAAAAAAGTAGTTGATCAATAAGCTAACAAGAAATATTCAATATAAACCCTCTATTAATAGGGGCAGACTTTTGAATTTTGGAGATGAAACACATATGGGGTCAATCATATAAATTTTCTTACAGAGAACGAGGTCAATTTTACAGTAATATAAGATTTTATTCTAAATTATATATAAAAATATACATAAATACATTTTTTTTTTATAAAAATAGAGATCAATTGACTCTGATTCCTTGTTCTTCAATATGCATTTGCCTCTATAAAGCTAGACTGAGCAAATCATACAGCTTCATAAACAATCAGTTACATGTTCAATGTAGTACCTGTTAAGGAGTCCAGATCCTCTGAATTAACGAAAATTTTGAGTTCAAATTCAAACCATATAATCAGAATTCAGACCAATCTAATCCGAAGTAGAATGCACATGACTCCTTTAATATACGTGCTAAAGCATATGAGACTATATGTATGTAAACTCAAAATTCGAGTTAACTCAGGAGATATGAATTTTCGTTTCAAAAACCATATTGTTTATGTCATAAGAAGTCTCAACTCACACACATATATAGCGTCCTGCATAGACTATCAACAATAATCACATTGGGTTTATCTCACAGAAAGTTACAAGCACAAATTTAATATTTTATGAGAAACTTGAACTATATATTCAATATTTTTTTAAAAATTCAATTAAATTTCAATATAGATGATTAAAAAATTTAAAATCACGAGAGTGGTTAAGCATCTTTTGGTTGTAGATGTGGTGACATAGTCGATCCGATCCACTCTACATGATCTCCATATTAAAATGTGCTTGGAGACCAAATTTTATATTTTTGGAATTTTTTTACTATTATTTTGGATAGGTACAAAATCACCTATTTGGATGGTCTAGAATTATCTGAAAACAGTGATTTTGTACCAATCTAAGAAAATAGTAAAAAACTCTCCAAAAATATAAAATTTAGTCTCCAAGGCCATTTTAATATGGAGATCATGTTGAGCGGTTCGGATCGATTGTTTGGACTCTGCAATCGCAAAAACTGACTTGTTATAACTTAGACTGAAATTATACCGTTATGATATTAGCCGATATATATACATATATATATATATATATATATATATATATACATATATATATGAGTAGAACTAGGGTGAGCTGTGCTCACCAACGGGTTTGGTGAGCACACCTCCAAAAAACGGGTTTTCAAAGTTCAAATAGTCGATTCGAACCTTCCAACGTGTTCTTCATATTAATATGTGCTTGGAGACCAAATTTTACATTTTTTGGAAATTTTTTACTATTTTTTCCGAGCCCTTGAAAATCACAGCTTTTAATTAAATAAAAAAAAAATTCAAAAAACACTGATTTTTCAAGGGCTCGGAAAAAATAGTAAAAAATTTCCAAAAAATGTAAAATTTGGTCTCCAAGCACATATTAATATGAAGAACACAGTGGAAGGTTCGAATCGACTATTTGAACTTTGAAAACCCGTTTTTTGGAGGTGTGCTCACCAAACCCGTTGGTGAGCACAGCTCACCCTAGTTCTGCTATACATATGTATATATATATACATATATATATATATATATACATATATATATATATAGGCTATGGTGAGTTGTGAAGTAAAATGATCACTCAAAAGAGAGCAACATTTCTTTTAATATTTATAAACTCGGAAATGCTATCGGTTCGGACTGCAAGTGCACAATCCTATCGAGTAGTATATTCGAGGTCAATCCACAGGGAATATTGGTTCAATGCTTTGAGCTATCGAATCGCAATCTTTCGAAAGGCTAGACGAAATCTGAAAATTGAGAGATGTTGTTGTGATCAATGTAAATTAGGAAACAATTAAAAGTAATTAAAATAAAGATAGAGATGGGAATTTCTAGGGTTTCGGCACACTGTTGCCACTCAATCCGCCTTGACAATATATTCCTGTTGCATCTGATTTCCTGTTGTTGTTTAATGAAAGACACTACATAGGTCACAGCGATTTATGTTACGCGAGAATGACAGATCTTTTACCGAGATTCTACATAGGACACTGCGATTTACCTTACGTAAATGTCTGATCTCTCAAATACTCCAAATTACTACACAGATCACTGCGATTTACTTTACGCATGTGATGGAAAATGGTAAGCGTTTTGTTGGTCTGGTTTATGGTTTTCCCGCTAAGGTTTTCTTCACATAAACCTAATAAATCTCAACGAGGCTAATTCATACAAATAGTTTCTCTTACCATTAAAGTACTGTCACTACCCTAACGGACTCAAACTAGATCATTGAAGTTAGATGAAAAGATAGTAAATCACAAAAGCATTTTATTTCAACAACAAGAAATCATAATCAACAGAAATATATATATCAAAATATCAAGAGTAACAAGGTTTACTGTCTAGCCCTAAGAAAAGGAACTTAGCCGCGAAACGGCATTGTTACAAGCACTCCTCTCTTCTCTCTTTAATCAAATCTAACCCTAATTACAAAGATAACTATTCCTTCTGCCCAGGGGCCTTATATAGGAGTGGAGGGACGTGTGGAGGTTGAGTAGAGGCTAAGAAACTGATTTGGAAACAGCTGTCGGCAGTTATTCCCCAAGAGATGCCTTCGGATACGGGCCGTATCAGTTGATACGGTCCGTATTAGGACCTTGACAGTTAGGTTTTAATGCTTCCAGCGCTATCTTCTGGTCTGTGCTAGGCCTGGTCCGTATCAGGCAATACGGACCGTAACAGAGACTTAGTCCATGAGCGTCGCTGATCCGATTGACCCGATTCTAGCTCCATTTGGTGTAAAATAGTCCCAAAACTTGTTTTCTGCAATAAAACATAAATGAGGGTGACAGTAGCCTTTTTCTCTAATAAAGTAAACATAAGTGTGAGAAAATATGCAAAACCTAAGCCAAAATCCTACGTAAATCATCGTTATTTTGACTCTGATCACGCCTCCCAACTTGAATTGTTGCTTGTCCTCAAGCAACGACATCCCAGCTGGTCAAAGGTCCGGTCTAGATTAAACCATACAATCTCAAGGACTTGTGAAAAATTAAATTAGAACTTGGGTTTGGTGCAATTAGCATGACAATAAAAATTTAGAACTCTAAAATATTCATGACCTCTCCCTTGAACAATTTATTCACCCCATGATTGACCTCATTGTGCTTACCCTAGAAAAATTATTATCGAACAATCTACTTCACAAATATCCTTAAAATTGAGAGTATTAATTTCTCCTTCGATTATAAATAGATCCTTTCCAATCAATAGGAATTCTAATGATATAAATTTTGATTTTCCTTCCCAATTGATTGGAGCAAAGTATGACAACTAAGTGTGTTGGTACTTGTGACTATTTTTGAAAAATTAAATATGTACAAAATTTAAAATTTGGGAGGTTTTCTCGAGCCTATTGGTAACCAGTCTTGGGTAGGCACCCGTACTCTTTTTATCCTCCATCTTTTATCTATTTTTTTTCTGGATTTTTCTATTTTTTTGGATTTTTCTCATTTCTGATTTTTTTCTATTTTTCTGAAAAATAAAACATTTTTTTGTCACAAGCACCATGATTACACACAATTCCAAGTATTCATTCATACAAGGAATTACTGCATAGTTTCGCTAGTGGTCTATCTATAATAAACGGGTATTCTAAAACACTATCAAGCTTAAAAGACTTTGCAAAAATAAATTACTCAATAAATAAAAATTCTAGGGTTTGCGATTTTTGATCAACTCTCATGGTTAGCAATTAATTGTTCACTTTGAGATCACTAATTATTTTAAAAATTCCGAATTTTTGGTATCATGGTCAATTGTCTAAACCCTAGCTTATCAATTTAAAACAATTCCTATTTGATTAATCTATTCCTAAAGAAAAATAAAAATGCAAGCTAGCTAAAAAGCTCAATCTAATCATTCTAGGATTTTTGGTAAAGCCTCCAACCCTAGTCAAAAATTGAGTAAAACTACTAGCACCTAAGAATTTAAAATGCAAAAATTTTAAAGATACATGGTCAATTTACCTTCCTACCCAAAGTAAAAAGACCAGAGAAAGATACAGCTCACTACACATCAATCCTAAAGGTGGTGGAGGTGGTGGTGGTCGCTAGATCTCTTCGCAGAATGATGGGTCGAAAAGTCCGTGGAGCGGTGGCTGGTACTGGAGTCCGGAGTCGAGGGCGAACTGGTAGTACTGTTGATTGAGGTAGCGCGCTTGCTGGATCGCGCGTCCACCCCCGTCAACACTTCTCCGGATCTCCTCCATGTTTTTGCGGACTTGATCGACCTTTTGGTGAAGTGAGGAGAGGTTTTGCTTATCTTAAAAATTCAGGTTCATCCATTGCATAGCTTGGATGAACTGATCATATTCACTTATAGGGGCATCGGATGGTGCAGAGAGGAAGACAGTGGCGGCGGCTCCAAGGAGAGGCAGTGATGAGTGCGGTGGCGATGGTGATCGGCGGCAAGGAGGTGGGCTCGGTCTCGGTAAGGAAGGAAGAGGGAGGAAAAGGAGAGATAGACGGAGAGAGAATAGATAGAGAGAGAGAGGGAGGTTTAAGAGTTCAAACCAAAGGGTTTAACGGTTATGAGTGTGATTATCGCGGGTTTTCAAATGTCTCTTCGTTAACGGGTTTGCATCTTCCGGATTAGCCTTCATTCGGACCGTATTGGGTGATACGGTCCGTATCTAATCCGTTATGCATGATACCGATAACTGCCTTCAGTCTTAACTTCTTTGAATACGGACTATATTGGGAAATACGGGCCGTATTCACCACTTCTCTTCTTACTCTCCTTCTTTCACCCCGTATCCACTAATATGGTCCGTATTGATTGATACGGACCGTACCAGAGGGTATTTTCTTGTCTTCTGTGGTGTCTTTGATCGAGTCCTTCCTCTGATATGTTCACCTGATCATAGAAAAAAGGTGGGTATGAGTTGTTTCTCTTGTTAAGGTCCTAAATAAACTAGAAACAAATATTATGAAAAATATAAAAATGGCCTTGGGTCGCCTCCCAAGAAGCGCTTGTTTAAAGTCATTAGCTCGACCCCTTGTTTCATTGAGATTCCGGATGAACCATGAACTGTTTTATCTTCACCTTCCGACTATGGACCGCATCGTAGTTCTCCCAAGAACTTTTTGGTGTGATAATGTTGAGAACTGTTGGAAGAGGCCTTGATTCTATGATTGGAACTTTGATTTCTTCCGGTTTGATAGAAATTGAAGTCAACAGAGGATCGGAAAGCTTGTTTTCATGCGGTTATGCGTGCCAACTCTTTTCTAATTCTTGCGTTTCCTCCATTGTCTCACCTTCAAGTAGGATGCGGTACATGGGGACGGTCGGGCTAAGGCCTTTGATGTCGTCTATTTTGTCGCCAATAGCCTTTCGGTGCATCTTGAGTATGTTGACGAGCTTGTTGGATTGAACATTATCGAGCCGAGAACTGACAATCACCGGGTAGGTTTGGTTAGGTCCCAGGAATTCGTAACGGAGGTTGGATGGAAGATGTTTGAGCTCGAGTTCTGGATGAGAGGTTGTCTTCTCCCTTTTCTTCACTTTGCTACTGACCGTGCTAGGCGACACGGACTGCAGAATTTTAGATTTGGGGGATTCTTCCTCTTCTTTTGTTATGACAGTGGCACAACTCGCGTAAGTTTCAGCGTAGGCTTCATCAGGTTTAGCAGTGTATTGCTCGAGTTGCCTTTCGTCATCTTCCCCTCTAAAAACGTTGTCCAATTCCTCCATACCCATGGATTCTCCCAATTCATCATATGGATATTCTTCCTCTTCCAATTCATCTGTGATACTCAAACTGAAGACACGATCAATGTCAGCATCATCTTCCCCTCTAAAAAGGTTGTCCAGTTCCTCCATATCCATGATTCTCCCAATTCATCATATGGATATTCTTCCTCTTCAAATTCATCCATGATACCCAAATTGAAGATACGATCAATGTCAGAAGGGTATTTCAAAGCTCTGTTTATGTCGTAGACCGCGCTGTCTTTTCCGACATTCAGTGAAATTTTCCCGTTCTTAACATCAATCATTGCTCCACATGTGGCGAGGAATGGCCTTCCAAGGATGATTGGAATGTGTTCATCTTCTTCCATGTCAACCACAACAAAATCTCCAGGTATCCAAAAGTCTCCAACTTTGATCGGTACATCCAGCAACACTCCTTCAGGATATCGAATTGATCGATCAGCCAGTTGCAGTGCAATTTGTGTTGGTGAAAGTTCTCCACATTCTAATTTGTCAAACACTGCCTTTGGCATTAGACTCACACTTGCTCCCAGATCACATAAAGCCCTCGTAAAATTTGTCATGCCAATTGTGCACGGTATCGAGAAGCTTCCCGGATCTTTCAACTTTTCCGGTAATTTGCTTTGCACGAGCGCACTACATTCCCGATTGAGCGGAATTGTTGAGAATTCTTGGAGTTTGTTGCGATTTGAAAGGATCTCCTTCAGAAACTTAGCATACGAAGGTATGCTTGCAATTGCCTCGGTGAAGGGGATAGTGACTTGTAGTTGCTTGAGCGTTTCCATGAATCTCGCGAATTGCGACTCCATCTTATGCTTGGCTGGCCTTGGAGGGAATGGCAGAGGTGGCTTGTAGGGTGGTGGTGAAATGTATTCAGGTTCGGTTTGTCGCTCGTCTCCACCTACGGTGTCATTCTGGTCCTCAATAAGGTCTTCCTGCAGTTCGAATACGGGCGGCTCTGGTTGTTGCGGCTCGTATTTTTTAGAATGTGATGGCTCTGCATGTATCTCATCGGAAGTTAGATCGGGCATAGGAGGTCCCTTGTAAGCTGTGCCGCTCCTTAGTGTGATGTTCTTGCAACTCTCTTTAGGATTTTCTTCCGGTTGGCCCGAAAATTTGCCTTTTCCGCTTGTGATGCTTGAGAGTTCTTTTGCCATCTTGGAGATGTGACCCTCCAAGTCCTTGACGTGGCTTACTAAGGTTTTGACCGTTTGCGTGATTGCGGCGTTTGTCTCGTCTTGCTTCTCTAGGAATCTCTCCATTAGTGATGTGATGTTCGGTTGTTGTGGTTGGTTGCACTGCCTCGGTTGGTAGTTCGATTGAGATGCAGCAGGTCTTTGATTGTTTGCGTATGAGAGATTCGGATGGTTTCGGTTATTCAGATGGTATGAATTGTAAGCGGGCTGAGGTCGAAAGCTGTTGTCGAATGCGTTTACTTACTCTGCTTCTTCCTCAGTTTCCGTCACATTCATACATTCGGTCATCTCATGCGCTCCTCCACAATAGCTGCATGTTGTTGCAGCATTTACTGCTGCTACCATTCGCTGCTTGGTCTGCTTGTTGAGTGCTAGTTGCAAAGCATCGATCTTCGCGCTTAGCATGGATATTTCATCTGCTTTGTGTATGCCAGGTGTTGGAGTTGGCTTCTTGAGCTCAGGGGTCCAGTAGTGTTGGTTGATCGCTATCTCTTCAATTAGGTTGTAAGCCTCGTTAGGTTCCTTGTTCATGATTGCTCCTCTTGCGGAAGCATCAATAAACAACCTATCGGTAGGGTTTAGACCACTATAAAAAGTTTGAACAATTAACCATCTTTCTAG